>MU010679.1:596-11441 GCA_011074415.1 Stictonetta naevosa
TTGTGCATCACTTGTTTTGTACTTATTATTATTATTATTATTATTTTATTTTTCTGTCCCTAATAAACTGTCTCTATCTCAACCCACAGGCTTCAGTTTTTCTCGTTTCTCTCCCCCATCCCAGAGAGGGAGGGGGGAGGGTGAGCGAACGGCTGGGTGGTGTTTAGCTGCCGGCCAGGTTAAACCACAACAGCTTCCTTTTAGCGACTGTCAGTATGAGCTTCCTTTTAGCTTGGGGTCCACTTCTGTGAGCGGTTTGCTGAGTTCAACCTGTTCTTGTCCTGGTCCCTATTCTGTTAGCCTGTCCCTGTTCATTCCTTTTTTGGTTTAGTCCCTGTTCTGTTAGCTTGTCCTGTTCTTCAGATGGTCCCTGTTTGGGCGCCATTTGTGGCATAATGACCAACTCAGAGACCAGGTGTTCTTTTAAGGATCCATAACTTCTATTTCTTTTTTGGGGACATAACTTCAACAGCCTTACTCTACTGAGGACAGGCTCACTTCTTACACCATTAGTTCTACTGTAGTACTTTTCTACTAACTATTCAACAACTTTGCCTGGCAACAGCAAACACCCAGAAACTTCCATGTCTTAGCAAGCAGTCCGAGACAGCAAGGCGTCTCCTGAATCACCCTTCTTTGTTCCTTCTAAACTCTTTACATTCCTCATGGCCTCATGGTTAAGAGTCCGATGTTATCACTAACCATGGGGCTTGTCGAACCCCATGGCGATACTCCTACACTTGAATAGTCCCATATGGCCAGTGAGAGAGCCTAATGGTGAGTGGAGGCTAACAGTGGACTATCGTGGCCTGAATGAAGTCACGCCATCACTGAATGCTGCAGTGCCAGACATGCTAGAACTCCAGTACGAACTGGAATCACAGGCAGCCAAGTCGTCTGCCACAACTGATATCGCTAATGCAATAAACCCCATGAGAAACTCGAGGTTGACCTCTTGGTTCTAGAGCTAGGGCTACTGAGGATCAGAAGCCAGCTACACCCCAGCTGAAAAGGAGGTACTACCAGCATATGAGGGGCTCCTCTTGGCTGTGCTACCTGCTACCAGCTACCTGTGTTACATTGGATATTTAAGGGAGAATCACATCCACCCATCACGCAACTGAGGCTATATGGACAATGTAGGTAGCTTTAATTACGCAGCAGGCTTGAATGGGGAAACCCAACCACCCAGGAATCCTGGAATAGATCATGGACTGGTTGGAAGGCAGAGAGTTTGGAGTACTGACACAATAGGTAACTCGTGCCCAAGAAGTACCACTGTATAATGAGTTACCAGAAGATGGAAAGGATTATATTTGTAGCTCACTGGCTGTTTGTATCTCAATAGGCCCATGAAACATCAGGACATCTGAGGAGGGATGCCACATACAGATGGGCTCATGATCGAGGGGTGGACCTGACCATTGAGGCCATCACACAGGTCACCCATGAGTATGAAACCTGTGCTGTGATCAAGTAAGCCATGATGGTAAAGTCTCAGACCACTCCCACAAACCTGCCAAGGCAACTGGCACATACTCACCATGGTAGAAGCAACTACTGGGTGGCTGGAAACATAACCAGTAAACCATGCCACTGCCCAAAACACCATCTTGGGCCTGGAAAGGCAAGTGCTGTGGCATCATTGTACACAAGAGAGAACTGAGTCAGGGAGTCACTTCTGAAACAATCTTGTCGCCTCCTGGGCCAAGAGGCATGGCATTGAGTGGGTGTACCACATACCCTGTCATCCACAAGCCTCTGGGAAGGTTGAGAGGTATAATGGACTGTTAAAGACTATGTTACGAGCATTGGGTGCTGGGAGATGTAAACACTGAGATGTGAATTTATCAGAAGTGACTTGGCTAGTTAATACTGACAGCCACCCTGGTCCTGCTGAACAAAAACCGTACACACTGTGGGAGGACCTAAAGTCCCCAGAGTGTATGTAGGGAAGTGGATGAGGAAGGCAGTGTGAGTTGCGCCAGTTGTGAGTTCAGAAGGATTTGGACTATTTCCTTCCCTTTCTCAAAAACTTCCTCTGCTGTGTCACCCCACACAATTATGTCATCGACGTATTGCAGGTGTTCAGGAGCTTCCCCCTGTTCCATCGCAGACTGGATCAGTCCATGGCAAATGGTAGGGCTGTGCTTCCACCCCTGGGGCAGCCGATTCCAGGTATATTGGACACCCCTCCAGGTGAAAGCAAACTGTGGCTTGCACTCTGCTGCTAAAGGGATGGAGAAAAATGCATCAGCAATTGTGTTGGGTCTGTCTGGGATGGAGTCACCTTTCCCTGCAGCAGCCCACATGGTGCTGTGTTCTGCACTCGTAGCTGGAAGAGCACTGGTATCACTCCAGTGTTGTGTCTATTGCTGCATAGTGCTGGCACAGCATCAGAACTCCCTCCAAGCCCCCGAGAGCCAGCAGGCTGGGGGTGGGCAATTGAGGGGGAGGGGACATCACCAGGGCAGCTGACCTAAACCGACCAAAGGGATATTCCATAACACCTGATGTCACACTCAGCAATAAAAGGGGACTCTCGTGGGGGAGGGGTGCCCCTGAACAACCGGTACGCGTTTTGAAGCCCTGCTTCCCAGGATGTGGCCAAACATCGCTCATTGATGGGAAGTAGAGAATAACTTTTTTCCTTTCTGTGCTTCCACGCGGCCTTGTTGTTTCTTTTGTTTCTTTTGTTTCTTTTTCTCCCCATTCCCCTTTCCCTTTAATTAAACCATTCTCATCTCAAACCTCGAGCTCTTTGTGTTGTCTTTTCTCCCCCTTCCTCTTTGAGGAGGGGAGGAGTGAGAGAGCGACTGTGGTGGAGCTTGGCTGCCCACTCGAGTAAAACCATCACAGTCCTTTTTGGCGCCCAACGTGGGGCTCGAGGGTTGAGATAACGGTAGAATTGATTAAAGTCATTTCAACTAACATACTTGCTAGTCACAATGTTCGGTTGGCTGTTAATATTTTCCTATGTGACTATGTTGTATGTAATCCGTTCTCTGTTCTCTTTCTTCCTCTATATCCGATCGGAGAACGTGTTGAAATCTGTGTTTCATTTCTTTATCATGCTGTGCTGTAACATGCTGGTCTCCAGTTTTCTCTGGTACTCAGGCCCTGCATTGTTATCCTTCTGGGCTCCTGGAGATTATCTTTTTGGAAATATGAAGAATTACACTGCCTTCTTTTTCTTCCCTAACAGTCAATTTGTGAATAATATCAGGGGTGGTGCCTTCTTCTTCTCTCCCTGTGGGCTAATCGCAGCAGCCTTTGAGTCTTTTGGATACCCTTGGTTGGATGTCATCCTCCTATTACTAGTTCTATTCTTTTTCTTCCTCCCCAAGGTCAAACAATTTATTAAGAATATCATCCAAGGACCTGCCCCGAGGCAAAGTAGTTGTGGGTGGCAAGGTGTGTGTGGGGATATGGGCAGGTACCTGTCACGGTTTTCTCCTCCGATGGTTTTTAACTTCACCCCTGAACAAGTGCAAAATCCAAAAAAACTGGTAGAATGTTTGAAAGACATATGCCCTGACCCTGGCAATACCAGAGAACTCCACCAGCTTGCTGCACTCTGCTGGGGTCTGGCTTACGCCTATCAAATGTCAATTAACACTGCCCAGCAACCTCAAGGGGATAGGGAAGTTTCTGAATTTGATGACGAGATAACACACACTGTGACCACCCCAGAGGACCAACCATCTATGGTATCAGTCGCCCCTATAGTCAAGACAAAACAATGGAAACGGAAGTCAGCTCGTTTAGTAAGGGAAGAAGCTTCTCCTAAGGAGGAGGGAGAGGAGGAAAAGGCAGGCAGCTCTAAAGCAGCATCATCACAATATCAGGGAGAAGAGACTGAAATCATAAAGGAATCAGAAACCACTCAGTCTCTATCCTTGAGTGAGTTGCGAGAAATACGAAAGGATTTCAGTCGTCATCCAGATGAGCACATCCTCACCCGGCTGCTTCGATGCTGGGACACTGGGGCCAATAGCCAACAACTAGAAGGCAGTGAAGCCAAGCAGCTGGGATCCCTCTCTAGAGAAAGGCTCATTGACAGAGTAATTGGGAGAGAGGCACAGGTCCTCAGCCTCTGGAGGCGACTCCTGGCAGCCGTGAAAGAAAGGTATCCCCACAAGGAAGATATTGTATATCAAGTAGGCAAGTGGGCCACCATGGATAAAGGTCTCCAGCAACTGAGGGAATTAGCTGTGCTGGAGATGATTTATAGTGATTTAAACAATGCCCAGACACCTAAAGATCCTGATGAAGTCAAGTGCACAACATCCATGTGGAGGAAGTTTGTACGGGCTGCACCCTCATCACATGCCAGCACACTGGCAGCAATGAATTAGGATGAGGGGATGGGGCCAACAGTGGACACTGTGTCCATTCAACTTCATAAATATGAAGAAAATCTCACTGCCCCAATATGGGCCTGCATTTCAGCCGTGGAGAGACTGTCCCAACGGTTAGAACACATAACTTCCTCCTCACCTAGATGGAAGAATCTTTCAGCCATTAAGTGCCAGCATTCTCCGGCTCAAGCAAGGGAGAATCCAGGACGCACACCACGAGGTACCTTGTGGTTTTATTTATGTGACCATGGGGAAGATATGAGGAAGTGGGACGGTGAACCGACCTCGGTCCTAGCTGCTCGGGTACGTGAACTGCGGAAAGATACAGCAGCAAGAGAAGAGGCCCCTAGGAGGACTGCTGCCCCAGTTTCTGTTGGGCAATCCCCCAGAGGCAGTAGAAGGGCTAGCATTACTCCTGACCCTGACGAAGAGACCTCTGCTTCACATTTGGAAGAATTAATTGACAGATGCTCCAACCAGGACTAGTGGGGCCCTGCCTCTGGCCAGGTAGAGGAGAGGGACAACCGGAATTACTGGACTGTGTGGATTCGATGGCCTGGCACACCAGAACCGCAGAAATATAAAGCTTTAGTGGACACAGGCGCACAGTGTACCCTAATGCCATCAGGCCACCAAGGGGCAGAACTTATCTCTATCTCTGGAGTGACAGGGGGATCCCAAGAGCTAACTGTATTGGAAGCCGAAGTGAGTCTAACTGGGAATGAGTGGCAAAAGCATCGTATTGTGACTGGCCCGGAGGTTCCATGCATCCTCGGCATAGATTACCTCAAGAAAGGGTACTTCAAGGATCCAAAAGGGTACCGGTGGGCTTTTGGCATAGCTGCTTTGAGCACAGAGAAGATTAAGCAGCCGTCTACCCTGCCTGGTCTCTCAGAAGACCCTTCTGCCGTAGGATTGCTGAGGATTGAAGAACAGCAAGTGCCAATCGTGACCACAATTGTGCACCGGCAGCAATATCGCACCAATCGAGACTCCCTGATCCCTATCCATGAGTTAGTTCATCATCTCGAGAGCCAAGGAGTGATCAGCAAAACTCACTCACCCTTTAATAGTCCCATATGGCCAGTGAGAAAGTCTAATGGCGAGTGGAGGCTAACAGTGGACTATCGGGGCCTGAAGGAAGTCACGCCACCACTGAGTGCCACAGTGCCAGATATGCTAGAACTCCAGTACGAACTGGAATCAAAGGCAGCCAAGTGGTACGCCACAATTGATATCGCTAATGCATTTTTCTCCATCCCTCTGGCAGTAGCATGCAGGCCACAGTTTGCTTTCACTTGGAGAGGTATTCAGTACACTTGGAATCGACTGCCTCAGGGGTGGAAACATAGCCCTGCCATTTGCCATGGACTAATCCAGATGACACTGGTACAGGTGGACACTCCTGAACACCTGCAGTTCATTGATGATATCATCATATGGGGTAACACAGCAGAGGAAGTTTTTGAGAAAGGGAATAAAACAATTCAAATTCTCCTGAAAGCTGGCTTTGCTATTAAATAGAATAAGGTCAAGGGACCCACACAGGAAATCCCGTTCTTGGGGGTAAAATGGCAGGATGGACGTCGCCACATTCCGACGGATGTGATCAACAAAATAACGGTTATGTCTCCGCCAACTAGCAAAAAAGAAACACAAGCTTTCCTAGGCCTTGTGGGATTTTGGAGAATGCATATTCCAGGCTATAGCCAGCTTGTGAGTCCTCTATATCGAGTGACTCGAAAGAGGAACTCTTGGATGGATCCTGCTGTGTGGTAGGGAGCCATCGGAAATGGAAAGCTGCTGTGTGGAGTCCCACACAACAAATCGTGGAGGCCATGGAAGGGGAAGGTGAGTCGAGTCAGTATGCAGAAGTGAAAGCTATACAACTGGCCCTAGAAATTGCTGAAAGAGAACAATGGCCAGTACTGTATCTTTACACTGAGTCATGGATGGTGGTAAATGCTCTTTGGGGTTGGCTACAGTAATGGAAACAGAACAACTGGCAGCACAGAGGTAAACCTATCTGGGCTGCTACCCTGTGGCAAGATATTGCTGCCCGGGTAGAAAACCTGGCTGTAAAGGTACGTCATGTAGATGCCCACATGCCTAAGAATTGTGCCACCAAAGAACATCAGAACAACGAAGCAGTGGATTGAGCTTCGAAAATTGAAGTAGCTCAGGTGGACCTGGACTGGGGACGTAAGGGTGAGCTGTTTGTAGCTCGATGGGCCCATGAAGCATCAGGACATCTGGGGAGGGATGCCACATATGGATGGGCTCGTGATCGAGGGGTGGACCTGACCGTTGAGGCCATCACACAGATTACCCATGAGTGTGAGACGTGCTGCAATCAAATGAGCCATGAGGGTAAAGTCTCCCTGGAACAGGGGGAGATGGTTTGGATTTCAATACAGTGAGGCCTGGCAAACTGACCACTCCCACAAACCCGCCAAGGCAAAAGTTACATACTTACCATGGTAGAAGCAACTACTGGGTGGCTGGAAACATATCCAGTAAACCATGCCACCACCTGAAACACTATCTTGGGCCTGGAAACACAAGTGCTGTGGCGACATTGAATCTGACAATGGGAGTCACTTTCGAAACAATTTGGTAACCTCCTGGGCCAAGAGACATGGCATTGAGTGGGTGTATCACATCCCTTATCACCCACAAGCTTATGGGAAGGTTGAGAGGTACAATGGATTGTTAAAAACTATGTTACGAGCATTGGGTGCTGGGACATGGAAACATTGGGACATGAATCTACCAGAGGCCACTTGGCTAGTTAACAACAGGGGGTCTGACAGCCGTCCTGGTCCTGCTGAAACAAAACCCCTACACACTGTGGGAGAAGCTAAAGTCCCTGGGGCCCACTTGCCTGGTAAACACACAAGTTCTTCCTTTAAGGGATGCATTTCTTCACACCTGGCAGGCGACTCCTCCAGAGGCTGAAGCCTGGTGCTCCATTTCCAATTGCTTTGTCAGTATCTGCATCCCCAGCAAGGGATCCCAGCTGCCTGGCTTCCCTGCCCTCTAATTCCAGACAATTGGCTCTGGTGTCCCAGCACCGGAGCAGCCAGGTGACAAGGTAGTCACTTGGAAAATGGCCGAAATGCTTTTGTACATCTCGTAGCTCACGCTGGTATAGGCCTCGGGTAGTTATTGATGCTTTTATGATAGCTTCATCTTTATCTTCATCTTCCCGTTTATGTGATGGCCCAGCCACTGTGGAGTAGCCTATCTCGTTGTCATCTTCCTCCCCAGTCTGAGCAGGAGTTCTTCTGTGTTCTAAACGACTTGACTTTCTCATCCATTGTTTCATCTTGGTTATAGGGGCAACTTGCATTGCTACAATCTGTTTCCCTGACCCAGCTTCAGGGCCCATCACAGAGGTTGGAACAGCCGCAGTGCCTGTCACAGGGGTTGGAACAGCTGTAGGGCCCGTCACAGGGGTTGGAGTGTCCACTCGACCTGTTATAGGGCTAGGAGTGGCTGCAGTGGCTGGAGTGGCCGCAGAGGCTGGAGTGGCTGCAGGGTCCATCATAGGGATTGGAATGGCTGCAGGGTTTGGAGTGGCTGGTGGGCCTGTCACAGGACTTGGAGTGGCCACAGGGTCTGACACTAGGGTTACAGTGGAATCGACTGCAGCTCAATAAGCATAGGCCAGCCCCAGGAGTTGCAGTGATCTGTGTATCTCTGGTATTGCTAGGGTGATGACACACCTTTTTCAAGCATTCTACCAGTTTCAGGATTTTGCAGTTGATCAGGGGTGAATTTCCAAAGCACTGGAGGTGCCCACTGCTCTAGATGCCTGCCCATATCCTCCCACACTCCCTGCCACTCATAACTATCCCGCCTCAGGACATATCTCTGGATGGCATTCCTAAGTAGTTGTTTAACCTTAAACAAAACCTGAAGGGCATTCAGGAGACATAACAATAACAACATGCTGGTCTGAGTATCCCAAGGATATTCAAAATCTTGGAGAACTATCGTAACTATCTTGGAGGAGAAGAGGGGGGTGAAGGAGAAAGGGAGAGTGAACAAGTAGGAAAAAACATCTCTCCCCATCCCCTCCACAGACTGGCTCCCTGAAGAAAAAAGGTAGTAGGTGCAATTGTTAATAGTTTCTGAGATATGGTTTCCAAAGTATAGAGTCGACGACAGTGCTGAGTACAAATACCAGGTTAGTCTCATGACCAGCAATTTCATCATATCATAAGCCAGTGTTACATCTCACAGTACCATAACGATCTTAAACCAGGCTCCAGAAAGGATAAACAGCAAGACAGGGATCACACACAGTAAGTAACGTGCTATATAACTCAATTTGGAAAACAGGCATAGCAGACCTGAGATCAAACCAATCAACATTGTGAGTAGGAACTATTAAGCAGCTCTAATACTTATACCAATTTTAGTTTAACACACTCTGGGCAGATCTGTTGTTATCTCAACCTTTCGGGCCCCAGGTTGGGTGCCAAAAGGACTGTTGTGGTTTAACCTGTCTGGCAGCACCACACAGCCGTTCACTCACCCTCCCCCCTCCCTCTCTGAGATGGGGGAGAGAATCAGAAAGAAATGAAAGCCTGTGGTTTTAGATAAAGACAGTTTATTAGGACAGAAAAGAAAGGAAAATAATAATGATAATAGCACTACTACTAATAATGAGTACGAAACAAGTGATGGAATTGCTCACCACCTGCTGACCGATGCCCAGCCTATCCCCGAGCAGCTGGCCCCCCACCCTGGCCAGCTCCCCCATATTAATTGTTTAGTATGACGTCAGATGGTATGGAATACCCCTTTGTCCACTTTGGCTCAGCTGTCCTGGGTCTGTCCCCTCCCAGCTCCTACTGCAGCCTCAGCCTGCTCGCTGGCAGGACAAAACGAGATACTGAAAAGTCCTTGGCTTAGTGTAAGCACTGCTCTGCCACAATTAAAACATTAGTGTGTTATCAACATTATTCTCATCCTAAATCTAAAACACAGCACCCTACCAGCTACTAGGAGGAAAATTAACTCTATCCTAGCCAAGACCAGGACACTTACCTTTCAACATGCCAAAGTTATCCTATTGCCACCTTATAGAAAATTTTCAAAGTTGCATTACTACATATTTTAGTCCAAATTAATATAATTTTAGTTTTTTTTTTTGCATATAAAAATAAATAAATACTTTCATAAAATTATTCAAAAAGGTGCTTTCCATGAACATAAAAACTAATAAATTGGGTGCCACAATACTCTTTTACAGCCAGAGCTTTGGATATTTGGACAGATGGACCTTCTCAGACCTTCATATTAATCTCCTACTGAACACCCAAAAGACCACCAAAGAGTTTGTAATCAAACAAAAAGCTGAGGTATAAACTAGTATAATTAGCTCAACTTTTAATCAAAAAATATCAACTATTAAATGACAAAAAAGTCTTGAAAAGACACTTCAATTGCTATTATAGGTCTCTATAATTCTGCTTCAGTGCAATTTTTAATTGCAGCTCTGTTCTCTAGAGCACTAATTGGTCCCGAGAAAGGCTCTTTTCTATCACCTGCACAGCTCAGCTATCCAATTCCTACTCCCTACTGCAATCTCTTAATCACTTCATCTACAGACTCCCAAGGCCACTGCTGTCACTCGTTTCCTTCCTTCCTCTCGCTCCAATACACCGAAAACTCCAAAGGCATCTTTCCTTGAAAATGCTCAGGAATTCTAAAAGGAAGGGAAGTTCTCCTCACTCTGGGGGCTCTGCTCCAGCCAATCTGAAGAGAGCATAATCAAACTGTGAAAAAAAGAAACAGAAGCAAAACCAAATAATGTCCTTCACAGTGAGCCAGAATGAATATCCATCAACAACAATATCCTACCTCCAACAGCAAAAACCTAGTGTAGATACAGAAACAAAACAACAATGCTGTTCATTTCTCCTGTATATCCCTCTCTCCAGCTTCCAATGTTACCTTATGTTGATAACAGGTTGTACTGGGTCTGGCTGGGATGTTCACTTTCCCTGCAGCAGCCCATACAGTGCTGTGCTCTGCACTTGTAGCTAGAACAGCAGTGGTATCACACCAGTGTTGTGATACCACTTTGTTTAAGGAACCGAATTGTTTAAGGAAATGATCACTTAATGCCTTTGTACCCCAATGGGTGTGTGCATGTAATCGTCCTAATATTTGTCTCGTGTAGGCTTTTGGCAATATCTCTCATCCGTCAGGCAGTGTCTATTTTCCTTGTTCTAATTTAGCCCCTATTCTCTCCAATTGTATTTGTTCCTCAGGGGTGAACTTTTTTTCCCCTTCTTCTCGTTTTTCTTCCTCCTGTATTACATTAATTTTAACAACCTGAGTCCTCAAGGCCACTTTCTGGGCTTCTTTATCTGCTAAACTATTTCCCTTGGTTCGATAATCTAATCCCTTTTGGTGTCCTCTCACATGTACTACTGCTATCTCCTTCGGTTCTCTTAATGCCCTTAAA
>MU010959.1:2053-14480 GCA_011074415.1 Stictonetta naevosa
GCATGACGTCAGATGGTATGGAATACCCCTTTGGCCAGTTTGGGTCAGCTGTCCTGGGTCTGTCCCCTCCCAGCTCCTGCTGCACCCCCAGCCTGCCCACTTGCAGGACAGAGCGAGAAGCTGAAAAGTCCTTGCCTTAGTGTAAGCACTGCTCTGAAATATCAATGTGATATCAACATTATTCTCATCCTAAATCCCAAACACAGAACCATAGCAGCTACTAGGAGGACAATTAACTCCATCCTAGCTGAAACCAGGACACCCAGATTTCAGTTTTCCACTGAAGTCCCATTCCAGGTCTGACCTGGTCTGTACTCAGCTCCAAGAGGAGCAATTACAGAAGCTTTCAGTCCATTTCCCACACGGTGCTGATTTTCACATCCCTTTGCTCTTTTTCCCTAAAGGAAATGAGGTAGAGAAGGGAGACTGTGACCAGCCTTACATGCTGCTAGGGATCATCCAGCTTCCTCTCTACAGAAGAGTTGCTTTCCTCTCAGAACAGCTTTCTCACTCCATATCACTGATTTCTGCAATCATTGACTGCTTGTGTCAAATGGATATTTTGCCAAATTTCTGACACTGGATCTCTGCTCGAGACTCAGCTTTCGATGGGCGGATGTCACTGTAATTGAGTGCTGGAATCCTACAGCACTTTTTCCCTGGAAGGATCCCATCTCATCCCTGCAGCTAAAGTGACACAAATTGTACAGTTTATTTATTCTTAAAGCCCAAATTTCAGAGGGGAAGAATGATGAAACTATTAGAAGAAAGATCTTCTTTCCCCCAAATAATTTAGGTTACAGAAAGTGAAATGTAAATATACAAATAAGTACATATATATTTAGGCTTAGAAGCCTTCACATCCTGAACAATCACCACAAAAATTATGCAATACTTTATTTACTAGGAGTCCACAGACTATGACAAGTGGGAGGAAAAAACAAGTTATGTCTGAACATTAATATCCATGTTTCTAACTCAAAGCTTATTTTTCCTGCTTGGAGTGATATTTGTCATCTACCTGAAACATTGATCTTTGAGCACTTTCCCTTTAGTGGTCCTTCCATAATTTTTCTTTTCTTTCTTGAACTATGTTTCCCAAGTTCCCAAACAAGATATCAGTTCAGAAACAGGAGGCCTAAGCCCTTGCTACTTTTGGAGAGCAAAGTGTTTTAGCACAGAAGTTGGAGAGGGAAGAAGACAAAAAGCCACAACTGAATGTCTGGGGATCCTGTGGTTATGACTTGTCTGCCTACTAAAAACACTGTTCCTCATTTTCTGGTGTGTTCCTTGAAAGCATATGTGCCTGTGTTGCTGGGACTCGACAGTCCAAGTTTAGGTCAGATAAATGGAAAAGTCATATTAGCTCAGCTAGCCCAAGCTTCCAGCTGTCCCAGAATAGGCCAATCCATTCAGCCTTAAACAACAGGGCTTCCCCAGCTTCCCTGGGGGACACTATTTCAAAATCTGATAGGCTTTCCTTGTATGAGCCTCACCCGATGCTAGATTAATTCAGTTTTGGTTACTGAAGGGGAGGGATTAAAAACCCTTGTCTGATGTGGGAAGGACAGTGCTGCGGGTGCTCAGTTTGACAGAAGAGATTTTTCTCAAGCTGCCAAGCATCTGCAGAAAATGGCTTTTAAAGGATCGTCAACCGGGCAAGTAAGACACTAGGCACTTTTTAGAGGTTATATGTATAAATGGGCATACACATGTACATATATATGTACATCTGATATATAAATTATGGGTTTTTACAAGCCAGTATTGGGGCAGAACTTATGCTGAACTGCTTGTCTGTGATGTTTTTGAGGGACCATCTCCCCCGTCCTTCTGCCACAGGTTTGCCACTGCTTACAGGGGCAGATGAACCAGTCCCTGAAGTAGGACTGAACATGACACTTTGCTGCAAATAAATAAGTTACATAGCCTCTTGTATGTTCTTTAATGTCATGCAGTAAGACTTAGCTGTGGGAAGAGCTCTCCACATCTATGATGAGCACCCTTCCAGGCTGTATATACGTGATGACCTAGATTATCCAACTATTGCCTGTGTATGAGAATAATAGCTTTAATTATAACGGCACAAAACTGTCTCCTCAAGCTGTGCGGCGCTCACTGCAGTGAAAGCAGATGTGCTCCTGCAATTGGGAAGATGCTGGAGGATGCGGGAGGAGCAGGCTGGCTCTGGCACTGCCCCATTCAGAGCAACAGCCTCTTAGGAAAGTGTGCTGAAAACAGTTTAGCAACATTGCTGTGTAGCCCACATTACCACTGCTGTTTGTCTTCCTCTGCAGGCACTCGATGCTGTTATTCCCTTGTCCTGGCTTGAGCACACATTACTCACTGACCTCTTTTCAGTCTATGCGTCTCTCTTCATCAACGCAAGCTCCATTGGCTTTAAGAAAACTGGCCCCAGTTCCCCCTTCTGGCCTTGACAAAGAAACTAGCAGTAGCTCAGCTCTGTTTTTTATCTGACCTTGATTCGATGTGCTACCTTCCCTCCAGAAATTTGCCCCTTGCTACTTGCCTATTAGATGGCTAATTTATGTTGGGGGCATAGTAATAGTAAAAAAAAAAAAAAAAGAAAAAAAAGAAAAAAAAATCTCAGCTAGTGCCCCCAAACAAATGTTATCTTCTTCTGACAGAGACAGGAATAGATGAAAGGGTTTGGACATAAATATTAAGTCAGTAGGGTTTTAAATAAAGACATCAGGGCTACATGTAGGCTGAGAGGGAAAGGAGATTAGGGAGACAATACGTGCAGAGCATCCTGACATATTTTATGGGGCTGAGGGCCGGAGCCCATAATTCATCCAGTGCAGCGTGGCAAATGGACCTGCCAGCCGACCTGGTCAAGAAGCATTTGCCAAAGGCAGCGCGTGTTGGAGCTGCCACCTTGGCACCGCACTGATGGCACCTGCCCAGCGGGAGCCCTAAGGAAATCCCATGGGGTGGGCACGGCTGCCGCACCCTGCTCGGACAGACTGGTGGCTTCTTCTCTGGGAAACACATTGGGAAAAAAACACTCCTGATGAAGACTTTTGTAAGACCTGGCTCTGAACCTCAGTGCTGCTGTTTGGGCACAATTTTCCTACTGGTCTTTTTTTTCCATCCCTTTTTCACACTTATCTGTGAAAGTTTGTGTGGTTTTGAAAAAGATCAAGTAAATCTGTGTGAGCTACATGGGACAGACAGGAGGGAAACACTGTCCTTGGCTCTTGTACAACAGAGAGAAAAATAGGCTGTAGGGAGCGATGTAGACACTTGTGTTCCCTTTCATATATTAGGGATTGACTGAAGGTGAAGTGAAAAGATGGGGGGGCCAGATCCTCCAAGCAAGCAGGATCTGAGCTCTTGGAGTTGTGCAGCACTGCAGTTTGCTCCTGCCTTGTAGGAAACGTGTATATAACTCCATTAAGCTGACAATACTGTGACACTGCCTGTGGCTGTAATATTATTGCAATTTACATAAATCAAAATGGACTGCCACAGTGGCTGCAAACAGACAGCATGACAGATGTGGACGTGAGGACAGGTGGATAAATGGGCAGGGACACAGAGCGACAAATAATATCCTCTAATTTCTAACGAGAAATTAAAACCTTCAGTGGTGGCTTTGCCCTCTCTCTTTGAGCTCTCCTCCCAAAGTCCATCCCAAGGAAGTCATCAGGTTTCTCATTCCCCACCACCAATGCAGGGGAAATCTGCAATGACGGGAGCTTAGGCAGTTGGCAATGTTATTCTCTGGAAACTATAAAATGATGAACTGTTTTTCTCAGCTTTCTGCTGATTTCTGCTGACCAGAGACCTACAGAGAAACAGGCAAGAGCCAGAAGAAAGCCTGAGGCTGCTGCAGATGGCCAGGTCCCTCAGGATCACCCAGAGACTCCAAATCAGACCAATAAACAGGCTGTGGCACTCAGAAAAGTTCACAGCATCTCCATGTCCTGAGCCACACGGGTCTTAATACCAAGCCTCAGAGTACTGGGTCTGGCTGGGATGTTAACTCCCTGATCCCCATCCATGAGTTGGTTCATCGGCTGGAGAGCCAAGGACTGATCAGCAAGACTCGCTCACCCTTTAACAGTCCTATATGGCCAGTGCAAAAGTCTAATGGCGAGTGGAGGCTAAGAGTGGACTATCGCAGCCTGAACAAAGTCACGCCACCGCTGAGTGCTGCAGTCCCAAACATGCTAGAACTTCAGTACAAACTAGAGTCAAAGGCAGCCAAGTGGTATGCCACAATTGATATTGCTAATGCATTTTCGAGTGGGGCCCCAAGCAACAACAGGCCTTTGAACAAATCAAACAAGAAATAGCTCGTGCAGTAGCCCTTGGGCCTTTCCGTACCGGACCAGCTGTGCAAAACATACTTTACACTGCAGCTGGGGAGCATGGCCTCACCTGGAGCCTCTAGCAGAAAACCCCAGAAGAAACTCGAGGTCAACCTCTGGGGTTCTGGAGCCGGGGCTATCGAGGATCAGAAGGCAATTACACCCCAACTGAAAAAGAGATACTAACAGCATATGAGGGTGTTTGAGCTGCTTCAGAAGTTGTGGGTACAGAAGCACAGCTCATCTTGGCACCACGGCTACCTGTGTTACATTGGATGTTCAAAGAGTAAATTCCCACTACACACCATGCGACTGACGCTACATGGAGTAAGTGGATAGCGTTAATTACACAGCGGGCTCAAATGGGGAAACCTAATCTCTCAGGAATCCTGGAAGAGATCATGGACTGGCCAGAAGGCAGAGATTTTGGAGTGCCAACAGAAGAGGTAACCCGTGCTGAAGAGGCACCACCATATAATGAGTTGCCAGAAGACAGAAAGCAGTATGTGTTGTTCACTGACGGATCCTTCCGTGTGGTAGGGAGCCATCAGAAATGGAAAGCTGCTGTGTGGAGTCCCACACGACGAGTTGTGGAGGCCATGGAAGGGGAAGGCGAGTCGAGTCAGTATGCAGAAGTGAAAGCCATACAACTGGCCCTAGAGATTGCTGAAAGAGAAAAATGGCCAGTACTGTATCTCTACACTGATTCATGGATGGTGGCAACTGCTCTGTGGGGGTGGCTGCAGCAATGGAAACAGAGCAACTGGCAGCGCAGAGGTAAACCTATCTGGGCTGCTACCCTGTGGCAAGATATTGCCGCCCAGGTTGAAAACCTGGATGTAAAAGTACGTCATGTAGATGCCCACATGCCCAAGAGTTGTGCTACTGAAGAACATCAGAACAACGCAGAGGTGGATCGAGCTTCAAAAATTGAAGTGGCTCAGGTGGACCTGGACTGGGGACGTAAGGGTGAGCTGTTTGTAGCTCGATGGGCCCATGAAACATCAGGACATCTGGGGAGGGATGCCACATACAGATGGGCTCGTGATCGAGGGGTGGACCTGACCATTGAGGCCATCACACAGATTAGCCATGAGTGTGAGACCTGTGCTGCAATCAAGAGAGCCATGAGGGTAAAGTCTCCCTGGAATAGGGGGAGGTGGCTAGGGTTTCAATATGGTGAGGCCTGGCAGATTGACTACATCGGACCACTCCCACAAACCCGCCAAGGCAAACGTTACATACTCACCATGGTAGAAGCAACAACTGGGTGGCTGGAAACATATCCCGTAAACCATGCCACGGCCCAAAACACTATCTTGGACCTAGAAAGGCAAGGGCTGTGGCATCATGGTACACCAGAGAGAACTGAGTCTGACAATGGGAGTCATTTCCAAAACAATCTTGTCACCTCCTGGGCCAAGAGACATGGTATTGAGTGGGTGTATCACATCCCTTATCACCCACAAGCCTCTGGGAAGGTTGAGAGGTACAATGGACTGTTAAAGACTATGTTAAGAGCATTGGGTGCTGGGATGTGGAAACATTGGGACATGAATCTACCAGAAGCCACTTGGCTAGTTAACAATAGGGGGTGTGACATCCATCCTGGTCCTGCTGAAACAAAACCCCTACACATGGTGAAAGGAGCTAAAGTCCCCATAGTGCATGTAGGAAAGTGGATGGGGAAGGTGGTGTGGGTTGCTCCTGCCACTCATGGGATTGTCTTCGCCCAAGGACCAGGGTATACCTGGTCATGCAAAAAAAAAGGCGGATATCAGGTGCGTGCCTCAAGGAGATTAAACCTTGGGAGAAAACTAATCTGTAATCTGTTATATGTTGTAGGAAGACACTGAAGGATCAACGACAGGTCAACTTTGCAAGGAACCGGGCAAGTGCAACAAGGACTTGAGCTAAGCTGGTGCTGGCGTCCAGACATCCAACTCCGCCTGCCCTGAGTGACCACTTTGGCAGATGAAAACTAAAGCATCAACAGTTCTTATGGACATTTTCCAAGAAAGACCTATAGAATGAAAAGATATACCTACCTATCAATCTGTTAAAGGACAAGGAACAATGGTGATGAGAATACTTATATGCTAAAGTATGGGGGACCTGAGAGTGACACAAATGTTATGGAATAAGGGGTGGAGGTTGTACTGGGTCTGGCTGGGATGTTAACTTTCCCTGCAGCAGCCCATACAGTGCTGCGCTCTGCACTTGTAGCTAGAACAGCAGTGGTATCACACTGGTGTTGTGTCTGCTGCTGAGCAGTGCTGGCACAGCATCAGGACTTCCTCTAACCCTCCTAGGGGGTGGGCAAAAAAGTGAGAAAGAAACATCACCAGGGCAGCTGACCTAAACCAACCAAAGGGATATTCCATACCATATGACGTCACACTCAGCAATAAAAGGTGGAAAAGGAAGAAGAGAGGGGGGTGTGGGCTCTCTTGAAAACGTCTGTCCTCCTCCAAAACACTAGCTACGTGTGTTGAGGCCCTGCTTCAAGGACGTGGTCAAGCATCACTCATTTGTGGGAAGTAGAGAGTAATGTCTTTCCTGTACACTTCCACATAGCCTTTACTTGTTTTGTTTTTTCCCTTTCCCCCTCCCTCTTCCCCTTTCCCTTTTTTCCCTTTAAATTGTTTAATTAATAATAATCTTCCCTTAATAATTATTTTTTCCCTTTAATTAAACTATCTTTATCTCAACCTGTGAGTTGTTCTTTCCTTTACTTCTTCCCCTCCTCTTCTAAGGAGGGGGAGTGAGAGAGCAGTTGTGGTGGAGTTCAGCTGCCTAGAATGGTAAAACAACCACACTCGCTCATCAGAAATGTCCTCAGCACCCCAGGACCAGCTTGAGCCCGACCATATGCAGCTCTCTGTGTGATATCTCTGCAAACAAGTGTTAATATTATGCTGAGCCTATGTGTTCAGCAGATTTGCCGTTCCTGTGGATGAACCAAACTTGAAGCTGTTAATTTTACAAATGCTGCTAAACCAAGACCTCAGTTATGAGAATCTCTAAATGTTAGCATAGCTGCATGCTTTTTGCCCAGTCTTTCCAAATATCCCCTCTCTTTTTAATGGACTAGTAGGGGGTTCAGAGCCCACGTTCAAGTCAGGGGCCTCAGCAGGATTCCAGACTATTTTATGTAAAAAGGATTTAAATGATACAATATGGATTTTTTCCCTATAATTTCTTTCCAGCCTACATCCTCTGGCCTGGGTGGTACACAGACTTTCCCAAACACTTTAGCTCTCACTTGAAAATTTACTTATATGTGTTTAGAATATACTAATGGCTTTTGAGACAGAAAATCTAATCAAAACAGACCATAACCCACAGTAGCAAAAATCAAGTGTCTTTAGCTTAAATATTTGTTTCCCCAGAAAAGTTGGGAAAAAAAATGGCTCTGGCACTTTCAAGTCACTGATGGAGAATTGCCACTTACTACAGCACAGGGAAAGAGTCATAACATATCTAATATATTATCCCCAGACCAGCACGTTATGGCTAATTAGTTGGAACATAAACAGTTGAAGTTAAAATGCCAAAGACAGGCTTTGACTGCATAGAGTTCAAACCACACTGCCATGTTTCAAAGAGCTTTGAAACAATAAGGATTGAAGCAACAAATTTTGTTGCCCTATAGAGGAGGGGTGGGAGCAGAAAATGGCCTGTGATTATGACTTTGCAGTTGACTTGTAGTCAGAATTTTTAACATATCAGGAAACCTCCTGATTTCAGTAAAGTTCTATTGATTAAAGGAGCAACGAATATATCAAAAGCCACCAGTTCATTAAACAGAAGTTGGGTTCATCCAAGCCCTGGTTTCAAAGGTAAGCTGCTCTCTCTCTGCATAACAGCAAGCAAAGACTCCTTTTTATTGAGAGCCTAACACAACTTTATGACAGCACTAAACAGATACAAGTGTGTTTTTATCTTATAGAAAAAAGGGTGTCTGCTGAAATAACCACATTACTGGGCAGCTACTGTGTTTCCACAGAGCAGTAAACTCAAAGTTCAGATCAGCGCCATGCCAATAATGAGTCAATAGTAGTCATAGAAGAGCAGGTAGACAGATAACGGTAAACTTTTATGGCCCTCTTCATTCAAACATAGGGAAACTGTAATGATTACAGAGAATCACATTAACAGTTAAAGAAGAGAACGGAAATTCTTGGGCTGCTACAGGGGCTTTGCTGCCGCTCAGCTGCTTCCTCGCTCCTGGAGCAAATTGCTCCGTCACCATGCCTCAGCTTCCCTCCTGCAGCAGGATGCCCCAAGGACAAAGCTCCAATGATGCTTGGCTCCTCCTGCAAGGACTTCCCCTAGCAGAAATGCTGAGCAAGGGACAGAGAAGCCACCAGCAGTGCTGAGGAGCAGGAGCTGGTGCTCCCAGAGAGGCTGCTGCCTCCGCCTTACCTGGTAGGGTGCAGAGAAAAGCACCTCCAAAGCTCAGTTCCCCCGTACCAACCAGCCACAACAAAACAGGGAGCACAAAGGTCCATCCAAACTCCAACCCATCCTCTGGCACTGTCACCCACTTCAAAGCCTCTTTAGCACCCATATTGCCAGCACCCGTTCCCCCACAAATGCAGGGGAAGCATACTGCTGGTATCCCAGCATTTACCCACAAATAGGAACCTAAAGCTTAACCCATCCTCAGCATGGGGGGTCCCACTCCTGCCACCTCCCAGGACGCTGCTCAGAGCATGCAGTGAGTTTTGTCCGTGCTCTGCCTGCACTTACTGGCGGGTAGATGTAAGGGTAATGTCGGGTAATGCAAATTCCACCAAATGCACAGACTAAGGAGCACTCACCCCTTCCTCAAACACCTCCCTCAACCCACACTCTGCTGACTGGGTCTGGGTTTGGGGGTGGTTTGGGGTTCAAGCCTGCTGGCACAGCGCAGCCTCAGTGCATGCTGCACTTTAGGCTGGTCAGGGCTTGGTGATGCAATTGTTCATCGCTCACACGTGACCTTCAGCAGAAACACGTGAGACAAATAAATTTGACAGAATCCTCCATCCTCTCACCTGCACCACCTATTCAGGGGTGCTCACATCACACCCCTTCCTTGCATTCATGCCAGCTGCAAATTTACAGTACTTGGGGGAGGATGACACTGGCTCTGCTCCTCGCTTCCTCTTCCCTGTGCCTGTTGCAATGTGCAGTATTTACCTCATACTCCCCGTATGCAGCAGAGAGCACAGCAGGGCTTGGGATATGCTGCAGCAGCCTACAGGAATGTCTTTTTGATTTAAAAACGTTTGGCAGAGAATGAAGGCTGGATCCTCATCGCCGCCGCTGTAGCATAAAATGGGAGTAACTCCCTTGCAACCAGGGGGATGAGATGAAAACAAGCCTGGGAGACAGGGGCTGCCTGCCTGATTGATTTATTGCATCAAAATTTAAGCTTTCAAATCTTTTTTTTTTCTTTTCCCTTCATTTTTGGTTTTATCTGCTTAAAGGGTAGTCACTCCAGACTAAAATAATCATAATCATCATAAAAGGAGTCAAGCTGCTTCTCCCCTATATGAGTTCATTTTCTTGGATTCCTCTCTTATAGTAGGAGGACTGAAAAAGGGCAGATAAAAGTTGGAGGCTGTGAACAGAGAGGGTAAAGCCACCCACACATTGTAATAACAACCAGTATTTTAAATTTGGCACTACCTTTGGAAACATTTATGGTCTTAAAACATGATTATAAAGATACGAGGGTTGGGGGGTGGAGGGAAGACACACACTGAAAAGAAAAATGAGTGAAACAACTGTTTAATTTTTTACTGTCATTAATACCAGAGTATTAAATAAAATCTCCCAGATGAATAAAATGACTCAGTTGAGAGAAAAACAAAATTCCACTGGACTGGTCCTGGTTTTTGCAAATAGCAATATGTGTATGCAAAGGAATTACTTATCCCTGAAAATGTTTATAACTCAGAAATAACTGAAATCAGAAACCAGTCCTTTCCACAAAAGGACTTTTTTTTTTTTTTTTTTGCATTTGTTTTTTCCTTCTCTTTCTCCTTCTCTCTTGCCCTCTCTCCTTCTGAAAGTAAGGCTCGCTGCAACGTTAAACCATTCTGGCTCACATTGAGGCAAAGGGCAGAGTTGCCTTAGACATGTGCCAATTTTTTCCCCAACAAATTCAACAATAACAAACCTCTCTGTCTATGTCAATTGCAGAGAACAGGGGATGGCAATTCACTTCATTTTTATTAATTTGTGTTTGTCACACAATGACCTCAAAGCATTTTACAGATTTTAGTGAATCAAACCTCAAAGGGCCTCTGCAAGAGAGGAAAGTACCAGCGTTCCCCATCTGCAGTTGTTGCAACCACTTCTTTACAGACCGTAATTAGATAGAAGCAATTTTAAGGTATATGAAATAAAAATAAAAATCCAGTGACTCCTTGATTGTTTTGTTTTCCACAATGCAAGGACTGTAGAGTCTTATTTCTTGTTATTCTCCTTCCCCTTCCTTTTTGCACGCCATTGGCTTGGTTACCTCTCAGGAGTAAAAAAGTACCTTGGTTCCCTGACACGTTTGGTCTTCAGACTCTCATCAGGACATTGCTAGAAGTGCTCATGAGTAACAAAACCAGTGGTGACCTTCTGATGTTTCTGCAGTGGATGTGAGAGCATGTCTACCAGGTAATGCCTATCCAGGTCCACATTCTGCTTTAAACACACAGAAGCAGGACAGCCTAACTCGTACATTTTGGAGTTTTGGGGTTGCTCAGAGACACACTGTTCATATGCTGGAATAAGGCAACATATTTTATTTTTCATTAAACTTACTTCCTTACCTCTTTAACTTATTTTCAGGCATATATGTTTTCTATTGAAAACTTTAATTTATGTATATTTTTTCACATTTTCAATTGGAAGACACTTTCTTTTCAGATAAAGAAACATAACTTTTGGCCTGCAGCAAGCCCTAGGATATTTTGTGAAGAACCAGTTGCTCCATTTATTAAGCTGCTTAGATATATTCCTAAGAAAAAAACATTGTCTGTTTTCAGATTTTTAGAGGCATGCTACAGAAAATAGAGTGCTATGTAACCAAATATTAATTTTTATATACACTGAAGCTTCCAGTTTGCACAACTAGGTGAGGGGGAGCCTCTTCCAGACTTTTTCTTCTATGTAATTTCCTCAGGTGCTTGAAAGTGAATAGCAAAGATTTGCAAATGAAGATGTTTTGTTCTAGTTCTTCCTCAGAAACACCTCAAGTAACTAGAAAGGTAATATCAGCCATGCTTTCCTCTGCTCCTTGGAGGGAAGCAATAGAAGAAGGCAGGCAATCAAAACCATTCTTGGAGATGCTTCCCATCACATTGCTTCTCTGATATCCAGGAACCACCACAGGTTTTTACTGCAGATAGACTTTAACTGCCTCAAAAGGAAAGTCTCTCAAACCACCGATTGGTTCAGAGAAACAGCAGCATCTGTGCCTTGATCAGCCATCGAGCAGAACAAGGCAAAGGGATGTTGGCACCACTGGATGCAATGCCATGAAGAAGTATTTAATAAAGTCAACACTGTAGAAACAATCATTTATGGACTGAGTTGTCCAGGTATAAGACTATGTCTTCCATCTATGGCAGAAGACAACTTTCCTAATAGAATGGATCCCTCTCTGATGGACCAAGAACCTGCACGCTGTGCATGTTATGTGTGTTGGCCATTTTACTGATAGCACAAGAATAAATACTGCTTTGTGGACTGCCTTCATGAAGCTTTTTACTGTGTCTTGGAAAGTATCTCCATTTGGTGACTATTATTCAAATGTCAGGAAGAAGCATTTTTTGTATTTTCAGTAACTTTGGGCTACACACTTCTCCACAGTTTCATAATTTACATAGGACATCTTTTTGATCTGGGAAGACTGCAATGATATTTTGTGATCTTTTTCACAGTAGTCCTTTAAACACTAGTTCAAATGATAATAGTCATTTGGTGAAATCAGTTTGTCTGGAAATGTAGAGGGGGATAAAAGCCACTGGCACTTCTTTCTTCTTCCTTTATGTGAGGACATTTCTCACTTTGCCTATGATGGGAGCCACCTCTCATTGCCA
>MU010962.1:6965-29887 GCA_011074415.1 Stictonetta naevosa
CTCTGCAGAACAGAGGTGAGCAACAAGGAACAATGGGTGCTAATATTTCCGCGGAAGAGAAAGCAGTGCATAGGATGTTCGAGCTAATACTAAAGAAAAATAATGTGATGATAGAGGCTAACAATCTCAAGCGCCTCTTGAGGTGGGTTGCAGCAGAAACCTCCGGAATAGACTCAGCTAATATTTATAACCCCAAGAAATGGGATGAGGCCAGAGTTAAGTTATGGGACGCAGACACACGATTTGATGCAGTGGCAGCTGAACTCCTTGGACCCTGGAGAGTAGTGTTTGAAGCGTTGAAAAAACAAGTCAGTGCCAAGGAGCCAACATGAAGTGGGACCATTCCCCAAAAGTCCCATCCCGTGACTGTGCCGCCTCCCCCACCCCCTGTGCCACCCCCTGTGCTGCCTCCCCTGCCCCTGGTAGTGGCATCTGCAGACTTGAGGAAGGAGGAGGAATGGGATGATGATGATGACCCCTTTGATCTGGGACCAATTGATCCAGAAAGGGAGCTGGACTTGTTTCCCCCGATCTGCATTGAGTGTGGCAGGGGGTCTGTAGAGAGGCTGAAAAGTCAGGGGATGTACAGATGTTGACCAAACTGCAAGCTTGTGGTTCTTACCCAGTAATCTATGACACCAATCAACAACTGTGCTGGGAGGTTTTGAACTCCACAGTGGTTAAAGAATTGCGAAGAGGAGTGCTCGAGTTTGGACTCTCCTCTCCTTACACCACAAATCTGTTAGGATCCATCGTGAGGAGTTACAATCTATGCCCTTTTGACTGTAAAACATTATCCCAGCTGTTCCTCACATCCACCCAATATATGCTCTGGCATGGACAGTGGCGGCAGCTTTGCAAACAAAAGGTGTTGGAATATCTGGGATGGCCAGCAGGTGATCCATTAAGGGCCCCTGGTGTTGGAAAAGCTGCATCACCTCTGCAAACTTGTTAATGAAAAACTGGCGGTGGGGCACATTGTACCAACAACTAGCCCCTGGAATTCAGCAGTGTTTTTCATTTTCAAGTAAAGTGGCAAATGGAGACTATTGCATGACCTCTATCAGATTAATGCTGCAATGGAAAATATGGGGGCCTTACAGCCTGGCTTGCCCTCACCCACAATGATTCCCATGAACTGGCATCTAACAATTATAGATTTAAAAGATTGTTTTTTCACTATTCCCCTAGACCCTGCTGATGCACTGTGTTTTGCATTCTCAGTGCCCTCCATTGATGTTTTTGAGCCTTGCGCCCAATATCACTAGATGGTGCTCCCACAGGGAATGAAAAATAGCCCTACGATTTGTCAATGGTCTGTGGCAAGGGCCCTCAGCCCCACTAGGGAGCAAGATCCCTGGGCACTCATATACCATTATATTATTTATTCTCATGGCCACAAAGATGGAGTCTGAAATGCAGGAGGCATTGCAAATTATGGTTTCCAGCCTCACTAGATTCAATTTGGTTATAGCCCCTGAAAAGGTGCAGAAATCTGCCTTGTGGCACTATCTGGGATGGTGTATCTCGGAGCAAAGTGTAGTCCCACAGAATTTAAAGATCTCCCAGAATATAAAAACTTTGAATGATATGCAAAAATTGCTAGGCACCATAAACTGGGTGCAACCCCTATCAGGGATCACCTACACACCCTCTTTTCCCTATTGAAGGGGGATCTGGCTTTGGGATCTGCCCAATCACTATCTCCAGGGGCTCTGACAGCCCTTCAAAAGATGGCCACAGCAATATCAACCTGACAAGCTCAGCACTACCACCCAGACCACCCATTCCAACTAATAATCTTGGATTCATTTTTTCAACCTTATGGTCTCATATTCCAGTGGGAAGAAGAGTTGCACAGCTCTGTGCGAGACCCACTCAGAATTATTGAATGGGTCTTTTTACCTCATCAATTTGGAAAGACCATATTTGCTAAAATCAAATTGTAAGCATCATTAATCATAAAGGGTAGACAGAGGTTGCTGGTGCTGAGCAGTCAAGAATCATCAACATTAATATTACCTGTACCCATGCAGATGTTACAATGGCTGTTACAGTCCTTGCTCTTTTTCCAAACAGCTCTGGAAGGCTTCACAGGTACAGTTTCCATTCACCCCCCTGGTCACAAATTTCTGCAGTCCCCATTGCCACTTCAAGACATCCCAAAATGTAGTCCTGTCCCTCTGGATGCTCTTATATATTTATGGATGGATCTGGACTAACAGGGAACTCAGTTATAAAATGGAGAGACACTGACGGCTGGTGGCCATCTAATGTACAGGTTGTGAAAGGATCACTGCAAATTGTAGAATTAGCAGCTGTAGTCAGAGTTTTTGAAAAATTGAATTGTCCTATCAACATTGTCACTGACTCCACATATGTTGCTGGAGTCACTACTAGAACTGAGGCAGCTTACCTCTTCTTCCTATTTGTTAGGATCCTTTGCTCCTGAGCTTTGAGGAGGTGATCCTGGAATATCCAGCTTTCTTGGGCTCCTCTTCCCTCCAGAGCTTTACCCCATGGTACTCTAATAATCAGATCCCTGAAGAGGGCAAAGTCTGCTCTCCCAAATCCAGGGTAACAAGCTTACTGCCCTTTGAATCCCAAACATTTCATGGTCACTGTAGCCAAAGCTACCCTTAAGTTTCACATTACCCATCAGTCCCTCCCTGTTTGTGAGAATGAGGTCCAGCATAGCACCTCTCCTCGTTGGTTCTTCTATCACTTGGAGAAAGAAGTTGTCATCAATGCATTCCAGGAACCTCCTGGATTGCCTATACCCTGCTGTGCTGTCCCTCCAATAGATATCAGAGTGGCTGAAGTCCCCCATGAGGACCAGGGCATGTGAACATGAGGCTGCTGCTGTCTGTCTATACAGGGCCTCATCTGCTTGGTCTTCCTGATCAGGTGGCCTGTAGCAGACCCCCACTACTTTCACCTGTCCCTGCCTTCCCTGTAAGCCTGACCCATAAACTCTCTGTCAGCTCCTCATCCATCCCCAGGCAGAGCTCCATGCACTCCAGCTGCTCATTGACATCAGAGGGCAATGACCCCTCCTCACCTTCCCTGCCTGTCTTTCCTAAAGAGCTTGTATCCTTCTATTCCAACACTCCAGTCACAAGAGCCATCCCATCACGTCTCTGCAATACCAATGATGTCATGGCCCTGCAGACGTGCCTACATTTCTAACTCCTCTTATTTATTCCCCATTCTATGTGCATTAGCATAGAGACATTTAAATTGAGCCCCTGATGAAGCTGCCTTATTGGCTGGAGTATCTGGAATTCCTTTGTGCTGCTCATCAGGTGCTCTCCTGATGACCCATGACCCTTCTCCAGGCTCTGGGCATCTGTCACTGACACTGGCTGGGAGGAGCAGGATGGACTGAGGTTCCCCTCCCCCAGCAACTCTTGTTTAAAGCCCTCCTCACCAGCTCAGCAAGCCTATGACCAAAGATGCTCTTCCCCTTCTCTGATAGGTGGACCCCATCAGCTCCCAGAAGACCAGGTTTCTCAAAGAGTCCCATGATCTAAATAGATGAACCCCTGTCTGTGACACCAGTTCTGCATCCATATGTTGATTTGCCAGATTCGACTGGCCCTTTCAGTCCCCTTCCCTTTGACCAGGAGGTCTGATGAAAAAACTACCTGCGCTCCTGAGTCCTTTACTGCTGCTCCCAGGGCTCTGTAATCCCTTTTGACACACCTCAGACTGCTTCTGGTTGCATCACTGGTGCTTATGTGAAAGAGCAGCAGCGGATATTAGTCCTTAAGCTGTACAAGGCTTGGCAGTCTCTTGGTAACATCGCTGACATGAGCCCCTGGTAAGCAGCAGACTTCCCTCAAGAGTGGATCGTGTCAGCAGATGGGTGCCTCTGTATCTCTCAGAAGAGAGTCTCCTACTACTATCACCCATCACCTTTTCTTATTTGCACTAGTTGTTAGGCAGGGAGCAGACCGGGCTGCCTTACTCAGTTCCACCCTCACTGCAATGGGTCTTTCCTTTTCAGTCTGCAGAGGGGTGAAGAGGTTCTGTAAGGGCACCTAAGGCTTTGGGGGAAGACTTCCTCCTGCTGGTCCTTGTTGACAGCTGCTATCCTCCACTGTTATTGATCCCCCTCCCTTCTGTGAGCATCAGAGAAGGAGTTTGAGGCTGATTGGTCATGTGATGTGTATCCCCTGATGACTGTGCTAGGATCCAGCTGTCTAAATCCTCATCAGCCTCCCTGACACTATGCAGCCTTCTCACTGCCTCCTGAAGCCTGACCACCTGGTGCAGGAGGTCTGCCACCTGGGCACACCTTCTGCAGGCAGGTCTGCCACATGTCCCTGCCCCAGGAGAAAGATCTAGGTAGGCACTTACAGAAGTTAGAAGTCTACACTTGTGGAATAATTGGCTAAGGCAACTTGGAAATAAAACTGATATTCACATTTTAAAGAAAAGGTACGGCATAGAAGAAGCTTCTAGAATGGAGTGTAGCTGCACTACTTAAACGTTCCCTAGGCCTCCAACCTTAGATGCTATCGCACTGGGGGAACCTGGTGTGCTGACTCTAAGGAACAGTACAGAGTGTAGAGCGGAGTGGAGACACCACAGCTAGGCTCTGTGAGAAGATGGGAACTTGATTGTTCTTGCGCACATTGAGACCGATAAGTTGCACATTTTCTACACTGAGTGTCCTGGTTTTGGCTAGGTTAGAGTTAATTTTCCTCCTAGAGACTTGCAAAAAACAGACTCCACAACCTGTAAGGCTGCAAAGTAGGTATGTTTATGCAGCACTGAGCAGCACGGGGGGTAGTCCCACCACAATCGTGGGCACCCACCACAGGAGTTCATCTTGCATTTATACAGAAGGGGTTACACAGGTAAGGGATCACCTATACATATTCATAACCTCTCCCTGAAAGGGTGGTCTTTATTACAATGAGTTCCGGGAAATCATTTCCATTGTTTCAGATCTTTCCTGATTAGTTCACAATACCTATAGAAATCCTTCATCTTCCAGAGCCCTCCTGTCTCAGTCCTGATTAGTTTACACTGCCTATAGAAATCCCTTTAGCATCCATTTCTTACTTCAATCCCCTCTTTCCTATCTACTTTAGGAAATTCTTTTCCTCCATCCCTACTAACTTATTTTTATCCCCTGGTCCCTGAAAGAAATACTCTCCGTTTTCTACTTTCTGCCTCAACCTGTGTTTTTCCATTTTTCATAGTCCTGTGGGGCATCTTGCAGTCCTATGAGCATCGCAATTGTAGCCGCAATCCCCCAGCTGGTTTTGACATCCATCCTGATGTGAGAGCTTTCTTAACTCGAGAATGGTGAATCCAGGCAGGTTGCTCTTTAATTCTGATTGCAGTAAAAGTTGTCAGGAGTACCTGGAATGGTCCTTCACATTGTGGCGCTAGGGTCTTTTCTGCAAGAGACTTTATATACACATAAACCCCAGGTTGTATATCATGCACTGGACTATCCAAACCCCTACTTTGAGTCCCAGCCACATGTTTCTCAATTTTACCGAGTTCTTTGCCTAATGCCACCATATCAGAGGTCATGATTTCATCCCCAACCTGTGTGGACATTCATTTCTGTATTCCATAAGGTCGCCCATACAAGGTCTCAAAAGGGCTTAGTCCTTCCTTTGCTCTTGGCTTAGTTCGTACGCGCAAGAGAGCCAAGGGAAGGGACTGAGGCCAGGTCAAGCTAGTTACATTTTTTCTACTTGGCCACTCAACTGAGGGCAATATGGAGCATGAAGTTGCCAGTCTATGCCCAAATGGCAGCTGATTTCCTGTACCACTTTTGAGATAAAGTGTGGTCCTCTATCAGAAGAAATGGTTGCTGGAACCCCAGAACGTGGTATTATCTCTTGTAATAATATCCTAACTTCCTTCTGAGCCTTGGCTGTCCTGGTGGGGAATGCCTCTGGCCAACCTGAAAAGGTATCAGTTAATACTAATAAATATTGATATCCGCCTTTTTTTGGAAGTTCTGTAAAATCAATCTGCCATTGTTGCCCAGGCCCATTGCCCTTCCCAATTTGGCCCATTTCCAGTTTGGGGGTGCTCTTGGGATTAGTCTGGAGACAAAGATCGCACTGCCGAGTAACTTGTCTCACAGTGGTGTATAAATTTCTAGCTACAATGTCTCAAATCAGGTGTTTATATAGGGCCTCTGACCCCCAATGCCTCTTCCTATGTTCTTCCCTTACCAGGGGCCCTGTTAAATAGGAGCGAACAATCAGTTTCCCTTGTGGGGCGTGAGCCCACCCTTCTTTATTATATGATCTTTATAAATCTGTGATAAGCTTTTGATCTTCCTTAGTGTATTCTGGCTTATCTTCTAGAGAGATTTGCCCATCAGGGACCAAAGCCCCTTCTGTTCTTACCTTTACCTTGGCTACCTGTTTTGCCTTTCTGTCCTCCAGCTCATTTCCTCTTTCCAACTTTGAGTTCACTTTCTGGTGTGCCTTAATGTGCATAATCACCAGTTTCTCAGGGAGCTGGACTGCCTCCAATAGTTTCAGGGTCTTCTCTGCCTGCTTGATATTTTTTCCTTGTGAGTTCAATAATCCTCTCTCTTTTCAGATTGCTCCATGTGCATGTACAACCCCAAAAGCATATCTCGAATCGGTATAGATATTCACAACTTTGCCTCGGGCCAATTGCAAGGCGCGAGTCAGTGCAATTATTTCTGCCTTTTGTGCTGAGGTGTTTATGGGCAAAGGTCCTGACTCTATCACTTCCCAACTGGTAGTGACGGCATATCCAGCGTGTCTTTTACCGCTTAGGACGCAGCTGCTTCCATCAGTGAACCAGTTTTCCATATTCTCCATAGGGCTGTCTCTCAGGTCCAAATGACTCGAATATGTGGCCTCGATGGTTTCCAGACAGTCATGATGTACTGGTTCTCCTAGGTTTCCACTGAGGAAAGAGGCTGGATTGACAATGTTAGTGACTACTATTTCCACATCATCCTGTTCTACCATTATAACCTGATATCTCAAGAACCTCTGTGGGGAAAGCCGGTGTTCACCTTTTGCTTCCAATACTGCAGATACTGTATGGGACACCAACACAGTCATTTTCTGAGAGCCCAGGGTGAATTTTCGAGCTTCCTGGATGTTTAACACTACAGCCGCAACTGCTCGCAAACATCCAGGCCAAACTTTTGCAGTTGCATCCAGCTGCTTGTAGTAAAAGTAGACAACTGCTCGTCGTTATGGGCTGAGATCTTGTGCCAATATTCCTAGGGCAATCCCCTTCTTCTCATGGGAAAAAAGGAAAAATGGCTTACTCACATCTGGGAGTCCTAGGGCTGGGGCTGACATCAAGGCCTTTTTTAGCATCTCAAAGGCTTGTGTGGTTTCCTTATCCCATTCGAGGTGTTTCTGTTCGGTGTTTGTTAGTGCTTATAGAAGTTTAACAAGCAACCCATAGTTATATCCATAATCGGCACCACACAGTCATTCCCCGGAATGTTCATAATTCCTTTACTGTTTGCGGTCTCAGAGTTTGGCATATTGCTTCTTTCCGAGCCTGTCCTAAAGTCCTTTGTCCCGCACTGATTTCATAACTCAGATAAATCACTTTGTGCTGCATCACTTGAGCCGTCTTTTTGGATACCTGGTATCCCTGGAACCCCACAAAATTCAGCAGACTCACCATCCAAGTCATACAAGCGTCCTTTGTCTTGGTGGCAATCAGGATATTGTCCACATATTGTAACAGTTTCCCTTCCCCAAGTGGGGCTTCCCAGGATTCGAGATCCTTTGCGAGTTGATTACCAAATATGGTAGGGCTATTTCTGAACCCCTGTGGTAATACTGTCCAAGTGACCTGGGTTTTACGCCCACTTTTAGGGCTTTCCCATTCAAATGTAAATATTTTCTGTCTGGCTGTATGGAGAGGGAGGCAAAAGAAGGCATCCTTCAGGTCTAAAACAGTAAACCAGGTTAGATCAGGTGTCAATACAGTCAACAAGGTGTATGGATTTGCCACTACCGGGTAAATGTCTTCAGTTATTTTATTTATAGCTCGGAGATCCTGGACCACCCAGTATGACCCATCAGATTTACGGACAGGTAATATAGGAGTATTAAAATTGGACTCACATTCCCTTAGTAACCCCAGTTGTAAAATTTTTTCTATTAACGGTCGAATTCCTTCCCTATCTTTCTTCCTCAAGGGACAGTGTTTGATTCTTATCAGCTGTCGTCCTTCCTTAAGTTTGACCTCAACAGGTGGAGAATTTTTTACTTTCCCTGGTACATCGGTGGCCCATACCCCGGGATATACCTGGTTTGTAATTTCTTTGCTGATTCTTCCTTCTGTAGGAACACTTGCTAAGGATAAACTCATTACTTGGATATACTGCTGATAATTTACCTCCAGAGTAATCTCTCCTTTTTCAAATTTAATTGTTGCACCCAATTGTTCCAATAAATCTCTCCCCAATAGTGCTTTCGGGGAGTTGGGAATGTACAGAAATCTGTGGATGTCCCATTGTTTTCTCAATTTATGTCTCAAAGGTTCACAAAAATATGCCTTCTCACTTTGGCCAGTTGCCCCTTTTATCATGATATAATCATTTCCCAGGGGCATCAGGGCTTGGTTTAAGACTGAATACAGTACCCCTGTGTCAACCAAAAATTCTACCTCCTCTTGCTTCTTCCCTAGCTTCATTATAACCAGTGGATCCGCTAGGGTGGATTCCGCAAGTCCCCGTCAGTCTTCCTTCACATGAGCCACTGTTCTTCCTTTCTGGCTGTTTCGTCCCTTCTCCTTGCCTTTCCATTTTTCTGGGCATTCATTTTTCCAGTGGCCAAATCTTTTGCATATCGCGCACCGGTCCCTGCCTAGTCGAAACAGTCCTTGTCTAGGTTTCTTCTCTTCATCCTCTATAACAACCACCACCACCCTTTATTGTCCTCGTCTATAATCCTCTTCTCTATTACTGAACACTCTCCATGCCTCGTCTAGCAATACTTCCAGGTTTCTGCTTTCTGTGGGACACAGCCTCTGAAGCTTGCACCTAATATCACTTGTAGACTGTCCCCAAAACAAAAAGACTAACTGTTATATTCCTACCTCTGACCCAGGATCCAGCGGTGTGTTACGGCGCATCACATCCCTTAGTCAGTCTAAGAATTTGGATGGTGACTTGGAGGAACCTTGTTTGATTGCGTATAGTGCTAACCAATTTATGGTTTTGGGAATGGCTCTCTCCATTCCTTTTGAAATCCACCCCTGATATGCCTGTAACCTCTCCATATCTGCGGATCTCTTTGCATTCCATTTTGGATCCTGAAGGGGAAAATATTGCTTAACATCCCCTCCAGTAGTTGCATAATGATTCTCAGCCAAATCTCCTGCAGTTTTTAAAATTAGTTGCTTCTCCGTCTCAGTCATGTAGTCTAATAATAACTGTACATCACTTCAATCAGGATTATGTTGTTTTATAATAAACTGAAAATGTTTGGCTACACTTACCGGATAATTTCTGTAATCCTTAGCAACCCTTCTCCGTGCTTCTGAATCGGTGGTGGTAAATGGTACCTTAATTAGCATCATCCCACTATCCAACCCTACCACCTCCCGGAGAGGTGCTTGTAAGACTGTTAGATCCAATTTTTTCCTGGTACGGGAGGATACAGGGCTATCCGGGGGAGTGGAGGTTCGATCCGAGTCCGCATCCTGTTCCTGTGATCAAAGGGGAGGCTTAAGCAAATCAGTTAGATCTTGTTCTGACACCTGGCGGGCTTTATTTATTTTAGTACATCTTTGTCCAGTGCTACATGCCGAGCTTCAAATTACCTTTAAGTTCTTTATTATTTTCTTGCTCAAGGGCGAGTACCATAGGGTCCTGTGGTGGCACCATTCCACAGTCCCTTTGCCACTCCGGATGATTTCTGAGGGTAAAAAACATATCTGCATACTACACTTCATCCCATTTTCCTTCTCTCCTCGAAAACAACATTAATTGCAGGATAGTGTTATAGTCAATTTATCCATAGAGTGGCCATTTATCTCCATCCTCAAGCTTATATAGTGGCCACCACTGATTGCATTACTTAATGAGAGTTCTCTTCTTTCTGTGCTCCCAGTTCCGACAATATCCTTCCAGTGTGCCAATATGCACCCAAGGGGGCTTTTCTTTAAAACACCTTTGTTCTGAGCATTACCCATTTCCTTGCTTTTTTTTTTTTTTACACTCCTCCTAAATAAATTCCTTCTCCCCCCTTTTTACAAAATTCCCAGGACTCAAGCCCAAACCACCAAAGAAGTGACTCTCTCCGTTCTACCACTTTGATGATCAGTCAGCCCCCCCCTCCGATGATCAACCACCAATATACCACTATACACCAATATACATGAATATACCAAAATTTCTAAACTGTTACTTAGATAACGCTCCTGCCTTCCTCTTTGTCACACTCAAAATGTTTAAGAACAAAATAGGATTACAAGATAAACCACTGGGCCCATATATTGGGCACTACCAATCAACACCTGGATAAAACAGCACTTCCTTTTCTATCTGTCATGCACTTTGTTCATCTCTGGCCATTCCCCTCTTGGAGAATATGAAACCATGGATCAGAACTCCGCACTCGCTTCGCAGCAATGCTGCGTCTCACTCACACAGCACAATCACACAATCACACAGAGAGGCCCCTTACACTTCTCATTCTTACTACAAGGATATATCACTTAGAACAATAACCAAACTTGTTTGTATCGTCTCTGGCCGAGTTCCTCGAGGAGTCACTCACTTCACAGCAATACTTTGTGTCAAACACATACAATATTTGGCTCAAACATGTACTCTTACACAAATGTTTTCAACACAAGATACCCAGACATTTACAAATAAGACATACAATATTACCACTCCAGTTAATATCCCTCCAGCAGCTGCAAATATTACCCAGATAACCTTGTCACAACTGTGAGAGGCCCACTTACCCTTCTCCTGCTTCTTATACAGTCATTAGCAGGTCCGTCCTGGCTCCCAATACTGGGATGCAGCGGTAACCTCAGATTTGCTCAATCTACTGCCAAGATCGCTAGCGGCTGCCCTATTGGTCAGCAAATCCCCCTGACCACTCTATCAGTCAGCCTGTAGGGTACCCTCCTCCCATACGGGGACTATGCCGTACGCCAGACATCTCTGCGCGGTTTACCGGTGGCCCCGGCCAAGCGCAGGTGTCCCCTACGATTTACTGGCCACCTTTGTTAAACATACCATTTGTCCGCAGCTTCAGGAGGTCGTTGTCTGCTCCTGCGGTGAGCGGTGAGCGGCTGGGAGTGGAGGCTCCTCTGAGGAAAATACCCAGGGCGCGCTTAGGGGCATCTGCTCCACAGTCGATCCCGTAGCTGAGTAGTGTCTCCTGCCTAGCTCGCCAAATTGACTTGCGGAAAACGGACTCCACAACCTGTAAGGCTGCAAAGTAGGTATGTTTATGCAGCACTGAGCAGCACGGGGGGTAGTCCCACCACAATCGTGCGCACCCACCACAGTAGTTCATCTTGCATTTATACAGAAGGGGTTACACAGGTAAGGGATCACCTATACATATTCATAACCTCTCCCTGAAAGGGTGGTCTTTATTACAATGAGTTCCGGGAAATCATTTCCATTGTTTCAGATCTTTCCTGATTAGTTCACAATACCTATAGAAATCCCTGATCTTCCAGAGCCCTCCTGTCTCAGTCCTGATTAGTTTACACTGCCTATAGAAATCCCTTTAGCATCCATTTCTTACTTCACTGGTATGGTGCTGTGTTTGGGATTTAGGATGAAAATAATGTTGATATCACACTGATGTTTTAATTATTGCAGAGCAGTGTTTACACTAAGTCAAGGACTTTTCAGCTTCTCACACTGTCCTGCTAGTGGGCAGACTGGGGGTGCAGCAGGAGCCGGGAGGGGACAGACCCAGGACAGCTGACCCAAACTGGCCAAAGGGGTATTCCATACCATATGATGTCATGCTGAACAATTAATATGGGGTGGCTGGCCGGGGTGGGGGGACTGGCTGCTCCGGGATAGGCTGGGCATCAGTCAGTGGGAGGTGAGCAATTGCATTGTGCATCACTTATTCTGTACACACTATTATTAGTAGTACTATTATCATTATTATTATTATTTTCCTTTCTTTTCTGTCCTAATAGACTGTCTTTATCTCAACCCACAGGGTTTCATTTTTTTTCTGATTCTCTCTCCCATCCCAGAGAGGGAGGGGGGAGGGTGAGCAAATGGCTGTGTGGTGTTTAGCTGCCGGCTGAGTTAAACCACAACACCTAAGCCAACGACCTGTCATGTTTTTGACAAAATGCTGTACTCTAGTGAACTTTGCTCATTATAATATCATTATAATACCAAAACACACCTCCATCCCAAAAGCTACCCACCTCCAAGGTAAGACCACCCCTCACTGAGCATGTTCTCTGAATTTCTCGGAGTCTATACCTTTAAACAAAAGCATGAAAACTTTGCACCAATTGTAACCAAGATATGTAGGACTAGAGTCACTCAAGCTCCACCTAAAAGATGGAAAATAATATAAATTGGCTTAAGAGAGAGGGGATGTTAAGGAAGGTATCATCATGATTTCTGGGATCAGTCAGTAGACTGAGTCTCTCTTCAAACCCCACTGGGACGCCTTCAGGTAAGATTTGAACACTTGGTTATACCAAGTGCCTTCCTGGAAAACTTAGAAATCTCTATAGATTCTTTGTGCCTTTTAACGCATTAATAGCCAGGCTGTGTACCTGTGTACTTTTGGCATTTGAGTGTGCTTTTGCAGACAGTGAATTTATAGCCGGCAATCCAAAGAACCTGTCTACCTGTTGCTTTAATAAATTGCACTAGATTGCATTAAACCTATCCATGATAGTTCTCATTGAATGCGAACAAACTCTTTAAGTGTGGCCATGGTAGTTCATGGAACGTGACTAGAGTGAGGATGTGTTACGTTATTTGTGAATCCGTAATCGTGATAGTTCAGTATGCTGAATGTGACTGGACTTATAATGACTAATTGGCTACAGCCTTAATGCAACAACATTATAGCCTCACCCTTTCTTGCCTTAAGGGTATGTGGTGCCCAGCTGTGGAATGTAAAGAGTTTAGAGGGAACAAAGAAGGGTGATTCAGGAGATGCCTTGCTGTCTTGGACTGCTTGTTCTCCAGCCATTAAGACATGGAAGTTGCTGGGTGTTTGCTGTTGCCGGGCAAAGATGTTGACCAATGAATAGTTAGTGGAAAAGTGGTATAAGAAGGGAGCCTGTCCTCAATAAGGGAGAGTTGAAGTTATGCCCTCAATAAAAAAGTAGAAGTTATGGATCCTTAAAGAACCCTGGCCTCCGTGTGGTCATTCTTCCAGAAATGGCGCCTGAACAGGGACATGAAGAGCAGGGACAAGCTAACAGAACAGGGACAAAAACAAAAAAGGAACGAACAGGGACAGGCTAGCAGAACAGGGACCAGGACAGGAACAGGGACACTGATCACCTCATGAAGATAAGTACAGCTGAACTCAGCAAACTGCTCAGAGAAGCTCATACTGAAAGTCACTGAAAGGAAGTGCACCCGAGCTGGAAGGAAGCACATACTGAAAGTCGCTGAAAGGAAGCGCACCCGAGCTGAAAGGAAGCTGAAGCTGAGAGAAGCGGACCCGCACACACAACTGCCCCTCACTGGCCAAAGGAAAGCAGTTGTGCGCTCTGGGGAATCATATGTCCTTAGAACCAAAGAATGTCCTACTAAACTTCCAGTTTATTCCCTTTATTACGAATCAGACAGTTTACGATCCTAAAACATGGGACCAAATTGAGGTCAAGCTTTGGGACTCTGCTACTAAAAATGACAAGGCTGTAGTTGGATTGCTCGGCACCTGGCGAGCAATCTCTGAGGCTGGGCGTTTGCTGTTGCCAGGCAAAGTTGTTGACCGATGAATAGTTAGTGGAAAGGTACTGCTGTAGAGCGAATGGTATAAGAAGGGAGCCTGTCCTCAATAAGGGAGAGTTGAAGTTATGCCCTCAATAAAGAAGTAGAAGTTATGGATCCTTAAAGAACCCTGGCCTCCGTGTGGTCATTATGCCACACCCAGCAACAGGACAAGAGACAATAGGCACAAATTGAAACACAGGAAGTTCCGGCTGAATATGAGGAAACATTTCTTTACTGTATGAGTGACAGAGTGGAACCAGTTGCCCAGAGTTTGTGGAGTCTCCTTCTCTGGAGATAATCAAAACCTGCTGGTTTGGTCTGCTTCCAAATTTCATTCAAGTCTGTCATAATTTTCCCTGTCTGATCCACATACATACAACAACTTGTATTAAGGACTGTGCACACACACACCCCCCTTGTGAGGCTAAAAGCATATCTAGAGGGATGAAAGACATGGACTCCTGATGGCTCTTGAACAGGAGACCTTTATTGCCATTTTTCACCACTACATATACTTTCCCCGTAGCCCCATGTGCTGTCTACACGTCCAAATCTGTCATACAATTGGTTAGAGACCCTCAGACGCACCTCAAGCCAGCCATCAACTGGCCACTGCCCAAAGATCATCTTTAACACTGCAGCCAAGTTATTTATCTTGACCTTGCTCAAGTTTTTGTTTCTACCACTTATTTCCTCATTATCTCTAATTCAGGGATATGTGAAGCAGCGCAAAGCCACCTACGAATTCCTTTCCCACACATATCCATAGCCATTCTGTCCTATAATGAAATTTCTGCTAATCTCTCATTGTAAGGTCAATATAGCATCTTTGGTTTGATTCCCAATTTTTCTATTATAAATGTTTACAACAGCCTTCTCTAATTCATTAACACCTAACCATGGGAGGAACCACTGTGTAAATGAGTGAAAATCCGTTGGTCTCTCTATCAATGGATTATTCATTTTTTTGTCTCACCATAAATGTTCTGAGCCAAAATTTCTCATCCAAAGTCCTCAATACTGTTATATTAGGTACTATTGCTCCCAAGGTACATATTCCTGACCAATTATAGGGCAATGCTTTCCTAGTTTTCTTTCCACAGATCTGGAACACCCTTTTCCTTTGGGAACAGGCCATGAGGATAGCCTCCCATGTACTATGGGAATAGAGGTTTCTATAGTCCAATTACAGTTGGTCATATCTCCTACAAATATATTTTCCCATTTGCAGTCTAACTTATAAATTCTTTTAGGAGGGTTACATATTTGAAAACATGTCCAATAAGGCTCCTGAGAGTCTATATTATCTATTTCCCATTCCTGAGTCTCTACTTCAATGGATACATTAAGGGGGGGGGGGGAGGGTGTCCCGGTCCATAACTTCCTCCAACTCACATTAGTGAAAATTGGGATACCAAAAAAGGGTACCCCCCCTTTTTGGCATGTTAAGGGAAGTGTGCACAGACCCAACAAGCAGTTTGATTTGCTATTTTCATAATCTTTCTATCAGCTCAAAATGAGTATTTTGGTTCCATGGGTTTGCTGATTCAATTAATTTACTTATTATACTTATCCCCACCATATACATCCAAACCATGTCCTTTGAGATTCTGCTCAATGCATTCTTATAATTATTGTCTTAAGCAGTGTGGTTGCTTCTATCTGCCACAATGCCAGCTCCTTCTTAAACCCAGAATAATGCATCCAATATCCTTTTCACGCTAATGTAACTGCAGTACATGTGGACAACAAGACTTGAAACGGTCCCTTCCACTTTTCTTGTAGTGATTCAGAAGTCCAGGATTTGACATATACCCAATTTTCAGGCTGGAGTGGATGTGCTGGGGAATCAAGACTATGCCGGTTTTACCCAGCTGGGCAGCTGAGCTCCACCAATACCACTCTCTCACTCCCCCTCCTCAAAGGGAAAGGGAGAAACTACAAAGAAAAGGGCTCAAGGATTGAAATAAGGACAGGGAGATCACCCAACAGTTATCCTGACGGGCAAAACAGACTCAGAGTAGGGAGATCAGAGAAATATATTACCTATTACTAACAAGCTAGAGAAGTGAGAAACAAAGAAAACAAACTAAAAACACCTTCCACCTTTCACCCTCTTCCACTTCCTCCCCCTGAGTGTCACAGGGGAACGGGGAATGGAGGTTGTGGTCAGTCTATAGCATTTCATCTCCGCCACTCGTTCATGGTCACTCTCTTCCCCTGCTCCAACATGAGGTCCCTCCCACGGGATGCAGTCCTTCCTGAACTGATCCTGCATGGACTTCCCACAAGCAGCAGTTCTTCAAGAACTGCTCCAGATATGGGTCTGTACCACAGGGTCCATCCCTCAGGAGCAAAATGCTCCAACCTGGGTCCCCCACAGGTGGCAGCTCCTGCCAGACAACCTGCTCCTCTATGGGTTCTTCTCCACAGGGTACAGGTCCGACCTGGTGTCTGCTCTGGCAGAGGTTCTCCACAGGCCGCAGCCTCCTTCAGGCCAGATCCACCTGCTCCACTGTGGGCTCCTGCACGGGCTGCAGCATGGAAATCTGCTCCACCATGGTAGACCATGGGCTTCAGGGAGACAACCTGCTTCACCATAGTCCTTTCCACAGGCCGCAGGGGATCTTCTGCTCCAGTGCCTGGAGCACCTCCTCCCCTCCTTCTTCACTGACCTTGGTGTCTGAAAGGCTGTTTCTCACTCCTCTCTCTCTCCCATCTGCTTTTGTGAAACAGTTTTACATTGCTTATTGGCTTGGCTCTTGCCAGCGGTGGGTGCCTTTGGAACCGGCTGAAACTAGCCTTTATCTGTCATGGGGCAGCTTCTCAAAGAAGCCATCCCTGCACCCCCCCACTTCTAAAACCTTGCCACGTTAACCCACTATAAAAAATGAAAGATTTATTCAAAAGTACAGATTTATTCAATTCTTGCAAAACTCTCCCCAGAACAATTAGTTAATTTCTCATATCATTTTCCCCTTGCACTCACATTTCTCCTGGCAATCTGGGTGTTTGGTATGGTCATCCATGCATCAACTTATACAGACTGAAATGTTGTCCTCTAGACTGGGTCCTGTAGGGAGTATACAGATCCCAACTAATACCTAATAGTCTGCTTATATCAGTAACTCACTGACATAATCACTGACTGGGGTCTTCTGGTGGTCTGATCATCGATAATCAACTTAGGCATAACCCCATTGAGTCATGAGGTTCAGAAAGGATCCCCTTTCTGAAGACCCAGGACAGCTGACCCAAACTGGCCAAAGGGGTATTCCATACCATCTGACGTCATGCTGAACAATTAATATGGGGTGGCTGGCCAGAGATGGGGGGACTGCTGCTGCTGAGGGAGGGGCTGGGCATCGGTCAGTGGGTGGTGCACAACTGCACTGTACATCATTTGTTTTGTACACATTATTATTATTACTATTATCATTACTATTGTGAAATGTGTTAATTTGATTCGTGTTAGTATGGAACAATGCTAGGGCCGCATGATGAAATATAACCTTCTATCTAAGAAAAACAGTGATTAGTGCACATAGTTCTTGTATCATGCAAAGGAAGGGCCCAGTAATTTGTGTAAATAGAGGGTTTGAAGGGCGAACATTGAGACTCTAGTCTGGGAGATAAGAGGACCAAGGAGTTTTTTTAGGAAACTGCTGACTTTTGCATGGGACACTGTCCAAGCCTCTGATATCTGGCAAAGAGATCCACCAAATAAGGAGAAAGGGGGAATTGAAGGACGACCGAAGGACAAAGCCTGGGAGGAAGACTACGAGCCTTCAGCACAAGAGACCCCCAGAAAGACCACCAGAGACTGATACTCATGCATCCGGAGAGGGTTTGGATTCCAGGAACTAATTATAATAACCCTGCCTTTTCTAGGAATAGTGATGAATATGTATTAGTCTAGGAGCATAAAAATCAGCCACCTGATGTAATAGGTGTGCGTCTTGGTGGAGCAGAGACTCCCGGTGCACCCAGCGCTGTTTGCTTGCCTCTATTCGCTTAATAAATTACAAACTTTAATTAGAATCCTATTTGGGACTCAGTCATTTATCACACTATTATTATTATTATTTATTTTCCGTCCTAATAAATTGTCTTTATCATAGATAATCATATGATAATTGCCTTTATCATAGAATCATAGAATCTTTAACTTTGGAAAAGACCTCCAAGATCATCTGGTCCAACCACACCCCTATCACCACTGTCACCCACTAAACCATGTCCCTAAGCACCATGTCCAACTTTTCCTTAAACACCCCCAGGGACGGTGACTCCACCACCTCCCTAGGCAACCCTTTCCAATGCCTGACTACTCTTTCTGAGAATAAATGTCTACTAATTTCCAACCTAAACCTCCCCTGGTGCAACTTGTGTTCATTCCTTCCCTCTAGTCCTATTGCTGGTTATCTGCGAGAAGAGGCTGACCCTGAGCTCCCCACAATTTCCTTTCAGACTAAACAACCCCAGTTGCCTCAGCCGTTCCTCATAGGACTTGTGTTCCAGACCATTCACCAGCTTCATAGCCCTTCTCTGGACACCCTCCAGGGCCTCAATGTCTTCCTTGAAGTGAGGGGCTCTCAACCAACAATCTTTTACTTTTTTTTTTCCGATTATCTCCCTTGGGTGGGGAGGGTGAGCGAACTTCTGTGTGGTGCTTAGCTGCAGGCCGGGTTAAACCACAACATTCACATCATATGGTATGGAATATCTCCTTGGTTGGTTTAGGTCAGCTGCCCTGGTGATGTCCCCTCCCCACCTCTTGTCCACCCCCAGCCTATTGGCTCTTGGTTGGGGGGTGGGGGGCTGGTGGGAGTTTTGATGCTGTGCCAGCACTGCTCAGCAATAGACAACACTGGTGTGATCCCAATGCTGTTCTAGCTACAAGTGCAGAGCACAACACTGCATGGGCCATTGCAGGGAAAGTTAACTCCATCCCAGCCAGACCAAGTACAACCTCCACCCCTTACTCCATAACATTAGTGCCACACTCAGGTCCCACATACTTTAGTATATTGGTATTCTCATCACCACTGTTCCCTGTCCTTCAACAGATATATAGATAGGTATTTCTTTCCATTCTATAGGTCTCTCCCCAAAATGTCCATAAGAACTGGTGATGATTTCAGCTTCATCTGCCAAAGTGGTCACTCAGGACAGGCGGAGAAGGATTTCTGGATGACAGCACCAGCTTAGCTCGAGTTGTTGCTCCACTTGCCTGGCTCCTTGCAAAGTTGACCTGTCATTGGTTCTGCAGTGTCTTCTTACAACACATAGCTTAGATTACAGATTAGTTTTCTCCCAAGGTTAAATCTCCTTGAGGCACACACCTGATAATCCCCATTCTTTTGCGTCACCCACCAGGTATACCTTGGTCCTTGAGTGATGACAATCCCACGAGTGGGTTTGCATTTTCCCAAGGCAGGAGCAACCCACAGTGCCTTCCTCATCCACTTCCCTACATGCACTACAGGGACTTCAGCTTCTCCCACAGTGTGTAGGGGTTTTGTTTCAGCAAGACCAGGACAGCTCTCAGACCCCCTGTTGTTAACTAGCCAAGTGGCCTCTGGTAGATTCATGTCCCAATGTTTCCACGTCCCAGCACCCAATGCTCGTAACATAGTTTTTAACAATCCATTGTACCTCTCAACCTTCCCAGAAGCTTGTGGGTGATAAGGGATGTGATACACCCACTCAATGCCATGTCTCTTGGCCCAGGAGGTGACCAAATTGTTTCGAAAATGACCAAATTGTTGGATTCAATTCTCTCTGGTGTACCATGTCGCCACAGCACTTGTCTTTCCAGGCCCAATAGTGTTTTGGGCAGTGGCATGGTTTACTGGATATGTTTCCAGCCACCCAGTAGTTGCTTCTACCATGGTGAGTATGTACCATTTGCCTTGGCGGGTTTGTGGGAGTGGTCCGATGTAGTCAATCTGCCAGGCCTCACCATATCGAAATCCAAGCCATCTCCCCCTGTTCCAGGGAGACTTTACCTTCATGGCTCGTTTGATTGCAGCACATGTCTCACACTCATGGGTAACCTGTGTGATGGCCTCAATGGTCAGGTCCACCCCTCGATCACAAGCCCATCTGTATGTGGCATCCCTCCCTAGATGTCCTGATGTTTCATGGGCCCATCGAGCTACAAACAGCTCACCCTTATGTCCCTAACTCACCTTCCCCTTCCATGGCCTCCACAACTCATTGTGTGAGATGCAGCAGCTTTCCATTTTCAATGTCTCCCCACCACGCAACACGATCCGTCAGTGAACAACACATACTGCTTTCTCTGTTCTAGAAAGTCATTATATGGTGGTGCCTCTTCAGCACAAGTTAGCTCTTCTGTCAGTACTCCAAAATTTCTGTCTTCTGAGCAGTCCATGATGACTTCCACTCCCCATTCAAGCCCGCTGCCTAATTAACACTACCCACTTACTCCACGTAGTATTGGTTGCATGATGAGTAGTGGAGATTTTCCCTTTGAACATCCAATGTAAAACAGGTAGCCATGGGGCCAAGAGGAGCTCTGTTTCTGTACCAACAACTTATGAAGCGGCTCGAACCCCCTCATATGCTGTTAGTATCTCCTTTTCAGTTTGGCTGTATTGGGCTTCTGATCCTCGATAGCTCCAGCTCCACAACCCCAGAGGTGGACCTTGAGTTTCTCCTGAGGTTTTCTGTCAGAGGCTCTAGGAGAGGCCATGCTCCTCAGCTGCAGTGCAAAGTATGTTTTGCACAGATGATCTAGTATGGATAGGCCCAAGGGCTACTGCGAGAGCAATTTCTTGATTGATTTGTTCAAAGGTCTGTTGCTACTTGGAGCCCCACTCGAAATAGTTCCTCTTTCGAGTCACTCGATATAGAGGACTCACAAGCAGACTATAGCCTGGAACATGCATTCTCCAGAATCCCACAAGGCCTAGGAAAGCTTGTGTTTCCCTTTGCCGGTTGGCAGAAACACAGTAATTATTTTGTTGATCACATCCATTGGCGGAATGGGCTAAAGTTACGCCAGGGGAGGTTTAGGTTGGATAATAGGAAGAACTTCTTTACTGAAAGAGTTGTTAGGAATTGGAATAGGCTGCCCAGGAAAGTGGTTGAGTCACCATCCCTGGAGATCTTTAAAAGACGTTTAGATGTAGCGTTTAGTGATATGGTTTAGTGGAGGACTTGTTAGTGCTACGTCAGAGGTTGGACTAGGTGATCTTGGAGGTCTCTTCCAACCTAGATGATTCTGTGATTCTGTGATGTGGTGATGGGTTCTGCCCCTTGGTAGCCTGATGGCATTGGGGTACACTGTATGCTGTTGTCCACTAGAGCCTTGTACTCCTACAGGTCCAATGTGCCAGGCCATTGGATCCACACGCTCCAGTAAATTTGGTTGTCCTTTTCTTCTGCCTGGCCAGAGGCTGGTCCCCTCTAGTCCTGGTTGGAGTATCTGTCATTTAATTCTTGCAAATGTGAAGCAGAGGTCCCTCTATCAGGTTCAGGAGTAACATCAGCCCTTCTGCTCCCTCTGGGGGACTGCTCAACAGAAACTGGAGCTTCAGTTTCCCTAGGAGACCCCCTTCTGCTTCATGGGAGCTTTCTGGGCTCCCCAAGCTCGCCTTAGGACACCTGTTTTACGCCTTGAGAGGTGTACTGCCCCAGTCAAACTCCCCACCTGATGCTGTCCTTGGAAGGCCCTGCTTTTGCAATCTGTATTTGTACTGAAAATCAAGATCAAGCAAGCTTTTGCCCTTCTGCACCCACTGGATGCCAAAAAGGTCTGCATTGGTTTTACCCTGCTGGTCAGCCAAACTCCACCACAGCTGCTCTCTCACTCCCCCTCTTCAAAATAAGAGGCGTGGAAGAAGAAAATATGCTGGAAAGAAAAAAAAAAGTCTCACAGGTTGAGATAAGGATAAACTAATTAAAGGGAAAAGGAAGAGAGAAAAAATAAACAAGCAAAGGCTGCGCGGAAGTGCGGAGAGAGAAAAAAAAATCTCTACTTCCTGTCAAGAGCGATGTTCAGCCACATCCTGAGAAGCAGGGCTTTGATACTTGTAGCAGTTTTTTGGGAGGACAGATGTCTTCATAACAAGAGCCCCCTCTCTCCTTCCCCTTTCCCACCTTTTATTGCTGAGCGTGACATCATATGATATGGAATATTTCCTTGGTTGGTGTGGTGGTTTTACTCGGGTGGGCAGCTGAGTTCCACCACGGCTGCTTTCTCACTCCCCCTCCTCAAAGAGGAAGGGTGAGAAAATATGACACAAAGAGCTCAAGGTTTGAGATAAGGATGATTTAATTAAAGGGAAAAGGGAGAGGGAAAAAAAATAAAAAAAAATGCTGCGTAGAAGCACAGAGAGAGAGGAAAAAAAAAGTTACTATCTACTTCCCATCAACGAGTGATGTTTGGCCACGTCTTGGGAAACAGGACCTCAATATGTGTAACGGTTGTTTGGGAGGACAGACCCTTCCACCACAAGAGCCCCCCTTTTTATTGCTGAGTGTGACATCATGTGGTATGGAATATCCCTTTGTTCAGTTGCATATCCCTGCAGCGTCTGTTGCCGGAGTTAGATTATCTGCAGAGCCTGTTGCTGGCATTGGGTTAGCCACAGTGTTTGTTACAGTCGTTGAATCAGTTGCAGTCCCTGTCACAAATTCAATCAGCCATAGTGTCTGTCGCCGTAGTTGAATTATCTGCAGTTTCTGTTGTGTATAATTTATCAGGTCCCACACATCCCAATTAATCACCACCTTTCCTGTCTTTTGATATATACAAACAGATATCATTTACTTAGTCCATGGGCCATCCATCTAAAATGTCCGTTGAGTTCTTTTAGTCTTAGTCCATTGCTTTGGGCTCCATCTGTCTTAACAGTCAAGGCAGGAAAGATGGTGTGTGTGGTGTTGGATTGTTGCCAGAGTTGAATTATCCTCAGTATCTGTTGTGGGAGTTGGA
>MU010980.1:0-10460 GCA_011074415.1 Stictonetta naevosa
ATGACTGATGATTTTTTATTTTTTATTTTTTTAGACGTAATTTCTTTTCCCAAATACATTATACATTTTTTTAATGTATTTACTGAAGTCAGTTCAAAATTACCCATATTCTCAGAAATGTGATAGAATATTATGTATAGGAAAAAAACAAACAAACAAACAAACAAAAAAACAGAAATTTGAAATTCATTTTTACTGGAGAGAATTACTTGCACAACTTTTTTCTTTTATATTTTTGATGTTTGAGCTCTTTGCCATACAGTGTACATGACCCACTTTTGGACCACCATAGATTTTTGTGAAGAATAGTGAGTTATGAAGAAGGGGAACTGAACAGGAACTATTAGAAACTATAGAAAGTAATAGAAACTATAGAACTATTGAAAGTTTAAGTTCAGACTTTTCTATGGTGATACAGAAGTAGCAAAGTCAACTAGTACAATCTTTGGAGTAAGAAATGGTATAATTATTTACAAAGTTTATTATGTTTTGATTAAACTGAAGTTCTCTAATGAGTTTATCTTTTTCTTTCACTTATTTTTAGTTTTATTGAGTGCCAATTACAAACACCTTCAAATGCAATTTCTGCCACTATTTTAGACATTAATATCATCTTACAAGCATTAACTATGGCATTTACTATCTAATAAATCAAAGAGAGACCAAACAAAAGGGCTAGTAACATAGATGTATCACTGTAGAACTCATCATGGGCCTTAGAAACCTCAGAAATTCAGAAAATATTCAGTGGAGAGGCAATGCCAATCACTTTGCTACATCAGGTCTACTGTTAGAAGTGTTCAAGACCAAATTCAAGCTGACTGTGTCATAGTTGTAATGATTGACCAGATGCATAAAGGACAAAACTGCTGACCTGCAGACCAGCTGGCTAAACAACTTCATTTTAAATCTAGGGAACTGAGAGAAAAATATTGTACTCTTAAACATCTGCTAATGACTTAGGGTATGGGAGATCCCAGTCACCATATGATACTTAGACTCAAACCCTGCAAATGACAAGAATACTGTCTTTCCACCAAGACAGTGAATTCTCACCAAAAAAATGGAAATAATGTCACATTAGTAAGAATGTAAGCATAACTCTTCTGCTTGTATAGCTTATGCTATTTAAATCGATATATGATTTAATAGCTTAGTGGGTAGTATTGGTGATAGTAGAAGGTTGGACTAGATGATCTTGTGTGTCCTTTCCAGCCTTGTGGATCTATGATTCTGTGAAATGCAAATGACCTGATAAAGTGTTTATATCATCCTTAAGCACCACTGTACTTTCTGCTATAAGTGTTCTAATTCCAGAAAATTGTCTAAACATTGCATGGCATGAGAAATTGTTGCAAACTGTACGTAATATAACTTTAGGAGTTAGAAAGGTAACTATGCAGAGGTTAGCAAAAATGTAAATAATATAAAGTAAGTATAAATGACATCTTCTGATATATCTGGCCAAGCATAGTTGGGCACTAGACTACATATGAACATATGAAATGATTAATTAATAAACTATATAACGCTTGAGATTCCAGAACATATTCTCAGACAAATTAAACTCAATAGGAAGTGCAAATTCAGCATTTTTAGTAGATGCTACACACAATAGAGTGTCTAATCGCATTATCACTTTCTATGAATTGACGCATCTCTTCAAAACTAATCTGTTGCAGTAGTGAGGGCAAAACATTTTTAATCACCATTTGATACAGATTACACATCATGTTCTTTCAGTACTGCTGTATTATCTTTTTCAACAATCACTGCAATTACTGAGAAATAAAGGAAGTCACAGGGAGGAAGTGATCATATGAAATGAATATTTCTTGCTGACATGATACGTACAGTTACTCCAACTTCTGTGAAAAATCAACTTAGTATTACAGTAAGAACAAAAGAAACTATCATAAATAAGGTATCAACAGCAGATGTAGTTTAAAAAAATCTTTTAATACTTCTCTACTAAGTGTGGTGTTTTTATAACATTATCTCTTAAATAGGAAAAAAAATATGTATATATATGTATATAATTATTTTAAAATAAGGTTTTTCTGTGACATTTATTTTTCAAGGTGAATTTATAAGACATTCTTATCTACAGCAATCATAGCCTTGCTGTCTGTGAATCAAGCATAATTACTAGTTTGTCTCATCTAAAATGATAGAAATGGACTGAGAAGTAATGATCAGTCTTGGGGAGATGTCCTTTCAAGGCTTGCCTCCTTGGACAAAGGTTTATCTAAACTTTGTGCCCTTCTTCAGTCAGGCTTTGGGATGTCAGACAAAAAGATCAGCCCCAGGATTACTGTGTAGAGATCATTGCTCTAATTAGTATACATTCTAGCAGATTGGAAAAATTTAAGACTTTAAGATAAAGGAGGTGGAAAAGCTTATGAGCCCTAACTTCCAAAATAGGAAGATATGATTCCTGGGGACCAAAGATGCTACCACACTATATAGAAACCCTGACTGCTTCAGTGAGAGTTTCTGATTAAGGATTCCGGTAAAGAATGTCTGTCATCCAGGATACTGAAAGTCGACTTTTAACTGAGATATCTGGGAATGAGGGATTAAATATCTTCCCGACTTTAAGATACTTGTTACTGAATGTTTCTCTATTCCGCTCAAGGGAAAGACCTTTGGTTGTCATGGTGGTACTGCAAAGCAGTCTTGTAGGTCTTCACTTTTGCCCTCACAGCATCACAGAATCACAGAATTACAGGGGTTGGAAGGGACCTCAAGAGATCATCAGGTCCAACCCTCCTGCCAAAGTAGTTTCCCTAGAGCAGTTTGCACAAGTAGGCATCCAGACGGGCCCTAGATGTCTCCAGAGAAAGAGACTCCACAAGATCCCTGGGCAGCCTGTTCTAGTGCTCTGTCACCCTCACTGTAAAGAAGTTATTTCACATGTTGGTGCAGAACTTCCTGTGCTCCATTTTGTGGCCATTGCCTCTTGTCCTATCCCCACAAACCACTGAAAAGAGGTTGGCCAAATCCCTCTGTCTCCCACACTTAAGATATTTGTAAACATTAATAAAGTCCCCTCTCAGCCTTCTTTTCTCCAGGCTGAACAGACCCAGGTCTCTCAGTCTTTCTCATAGGGAAAATGCTTCAGGCCCCATATCATCTTTGTGGCCCTCCGCTGGACGCTCACCTCCGGGTGAGGCCTGACCAGGGCAGAGTGGAGGGGGAGGATCACCTCCCTTGACCTGCTGGCCATGCTCCTTTTAATGCACGTCAGGATTCCATTGGCCTTCTTAGCCACCAGGGCACACTGCTGGCTCATGGTCAACCTGTCATCCACCAGGACCTCCAGGTCCTTCTTCGCAGAGCTCCTCTCCAGCAGGTCGTCCCCCAGCCTGTACTGACACATGCAGTTGTTCTTTTCCATGTGCAGGACTCTACACTTTCTCTTGTTAAACCTCATTTGGTTTCTTCCAGCCCAGCTCTCCACCTTGTCCAGGTCTTGCTGAATGGCAGCCACTCCTCCCAGCTTTGTGTCATCAGCGTACTTGCTGAGAGTGGACACTATTCCCTCATCAAGGTCATTGATGAAGAGGTTGAACAATACCAGACCCAGTACCAACCCCCTGGGGAACACTGCTAGTCACAGGTCTCCAGCCAGACTCTGTGCCTCCAATCACCACCCTCTGAGGTCATAAAGTTCTCAATCCACCTTACTGTCCAACAGGCATTTCTCTGCTGTTGAAGATACTCAACACTTCTGGCATAGCTGGCAATAACTGATGTATGCAAAAATTTAGGATATATCCTAAGGAGCAGAGGCACAACTGCTGAACCTTTTACCCTCAGGATCTAATACCTTTGCCTGGAGGATACTTAACCGTTTCCAGTGATAGGAAATCAAGGAGGACAAAAAATACAGGAAAAATTACTAGCTTGCTTACTTTGTGGGAGTTTATAGCCATCAATGCTTTATCACCTTCCATATACTAAATACTCTGACTATTCCTGGTTACTGTGACTATTCCTGGTAAAGGGCATTACCTAATTTCTCAAGTCAAATTGTTTTCTCTCTCAGTGTAGAACTCAGTAAATGTAGTGACAGTAAAGGTTGCTTCTTATATCTGCAAGTAAATATCTTCTATTGTATTTCACTTTCATTTCACATGACACCAAAATCAAAGAAAATTATAAATCTGTTCCCCTCTGTGAAAATGTGTTAAGAAATGCCATTACAGATAGTGAATAAATGTACAAAGACCAGTTGGCATATGGAATGCCATCTGAATATCATCTCTATGTTGCTTGTAACATAGATTTCTGTTAACAGACTCTTAGAAAATGGTTTTCATTAAGAACACAGTAAACAGAAATACATAACTTAGAAAGTGACAATACTTCTACCTGATAAAGAAAAAAAGAGAATTTTAGTATATTTGTATGCACATTAGGTGTAGTTGTCACTAATTTCTACAGTTTCTTTCCTGCTGAATAGCCTAACTGACACAAAGGTAGAACTGAAAAGTTCTGAGTAAGCTTCCTAACCCATTATTTTATTAGTATAAAATCATAGAATCATAGAATATCCCAAGTTGGAAGGGACCAGTAAGGATAATCAAGTCCAATTCCTGGCTCCACACAGGTCTACCCAAAAGTAGACCATATGACTAAGAGCATAGTCCTAACATTTCTTAAACTCTGACAAGCTTGGTGCTGTGACTATGTCCCTGGGGAGCCTGTTCCAGTGTGCGACCACCCTCTCGGTGAAGAACCTTTTCCTGATATCCAGCCTGAACCTCCCCTGTCAAGCTTGATTCCATTCCCTTGGGTCCTATCACTGGTCACTAAAGAGAATAGGTTCGTGCCTGCCCCTCCACATCCCCTCATGAGGAAGCTGTAGACTGCAATGTGGTCTCCCCTCAGCCTCCTCTTTTCCAGGCTGAAGAGACCAAGTGACCACTCTGCATATTTCTTCCCCTCTAGTCCCTTCACCCTCTTTGTATCCCTTCTCTGTACACTCTCCAATAGTTTCACATCCTTGTTGTACTGTCGTGCCCAAAACTACACACAGTACTTGAGGTGAGGCTTCATCAGCGCAGAGTAGAGAAGGACAATCACTTCCCTCGACCAACTAGCAATGCTTGATGATTGATACAGTTGGCCCTCCTAGCTGCCAGGGCACACTTCTGGCTCATCTTCAACTGGATATCAATAAAACGACAAAATCCCTCTCTGCAGGGCTGCTCTCTGGTGTCTTGTTCCCCAGTCTGTATGTACAGCCAGGGTTGACCCTTCCCAGGTGTAGAACCCAGAATTTGCTGTTGTTAAACTTCACGTTGCTGGTGATTGTTTAGCTCTCCAATCTGTCTAGTTCTCTTTGCAAGGCTTTTCCACCCTGAACAGAGTCAACAACTCCTCCCAGTTTAGTATCATCAGTACACTTACTCAAAATACCTTCTAGTCCTACATCCAAATCGTTTATGAAAGCATTGTAAAGAACTGGCCCTAACTTGGAGCACTGGGGGTGTAGTGGGTTTATGTGGCAAGGTTTTGGTAGCAGGGGGCCATACGGGTCGATTTTGTGAGAAGAATCTAGAAGCTGCCCCATGTTAGGTAAGGGCCCCACAGATGACCAGAGCTAAGCCACTAAGTGATGTTTGCGCCTCTGTGAGAGCATATTTAAGACAGGGAAAGAAAACACTGCTCCACACAGCAGCTAGGAGAGTGAGAGGAGTGAGGAACAGCCTTGCAGGTGCCAAGGTCAGTGAAGAAGGAGGGGGAGAGGTGCTCCAGGCGCCAGAGCAGACATCCCCTGCAGCCTGTGGTGAGGACCATGATGAAGCAGGCTGTCCCCCTGCAGCCCATGGAGTACCACAGTGGATCAGGGTTCCATGCTGCAGCCTGTGGAGGAGACCACAGTGCAACAGGTGGACCTGCACTGATGGAGGCTGCAGCCTGCGGAAGACCCCTGCCAGAGCAGATTCCGGGCCAGACCTGTAGGCCATGGAGAAGAGACCACACCGAAGCAGGTGACCTGGCAGGTGCAAACTGCCCTTAGGGGACCCAAGTTGGAGCAGTTTGCTCCCGAGTGATGGACCCCGTGGTATGGCCCCATATCTGGAGCAGTTCTTGAAGAGCTGCTGCCTGTGGGAAGCCCATGCTGGATCAGTTCAGCAAGGACTGCATCCTGTGGGAGGGACCCCACAGCACAGGGTACAAGAGTGACCAAAAAGGAGCAGCAGAGAAGCACTATAGACTGACCATAACCCTCATTCCCGCACTCCCCTGCACCACTCAGGTGGAGGAGGTGGAAGAGGGTGGATGGGGGAGGGAAAGGTGCTTTTGGTTTCTTTCCTTTGTTTCTCACTTCTCTAGCTTGTTAGTAATAGGCAATAAATCTTACTATCTCCCTTTGCTGAGTCTCTTTTGCCCATCACAAGAAATGTTGAGTGATCTCCCCTTCCTTATCTCAACCCTTGAGCCCTTTTCATTGTATTTTCTCCCTGTTTCTCGTTGAGAAAGGGGAATGAGAGAGAGGTTGTGGTGGAGCTCGGTTGCCCACCCGAGTAAAACCACCATGGAGAGCCCCACTGCTGACTGACTTCCAGCCTGATACAACTCCATTTACCATAACTCTTTAAGCCTTACAAGTCAGCCAATTGTTCACCCATCATGTGATGTTTTTATCTAGCTGTATACTGGATATTTTGTCCAGTAGAATCCTATGAGAAACTATCAAAAGCTTTAATGAAATCCAAAAAGTTTACATCAACTGGCTTCCCTTGATCGACTAGATGAGTGATCTTACCATAACAGGAAATTAAATTTATTAAACAGAACCTACCCCTCGGGAACCCATGTTGGCTGTTACCTATGACTGCATTGTCCCCCAGCTGCACTTCAATAACTCCCAGGATAATCTTCTCCATAATCTTATGAGGCACTGACGTGAGACTGACAGACCTGTAGTTACCAGGGTCTTCTTTCTTGCCCTTCTTGAAAAGTGGCACAACATTTCCCAGCTTCCAGTCAGCTGGGACCTCTCCAGATTCCTGAGACCATTGAAAAATAATTGAGAGAAGTCCTGAGATGATGTCACCCAGCTTTCTGAGCACCCTGGGATGAATCCCATCTGGGCCCATGGCCCGTGGACTTTTATGGATCCAGGTGGAGCAGCAAATCCCACACACATTCAGGGTTGGCTGGGAGTTTTTATCATTCCCACTGTCATGGCCCTCCAGCTCAGGGCACCTGGGGTCCTGAAGCACATCATCAACGTTGAAGACAAAGGCAAAGAAGGCATTAAAAGTCTCTGCTTTGCCTACGTCCTTGTTTGTGAGGTGACCATCCCCATCAAGTAGTGGACCTGTGTTTTCTCTGGTCCTCCTTTTTCTGTTCACATATCTAAAAAGCCCTTGTCTGGCTTCACAGATAAGTCACTAGTAATGTTAACATGGAGACAACTAATTTAGTTTAAAAAAATCATTACAAGAAACGTAATGCCGAAGAAAAGAATTGCAATCAATGAAGAAAAGGAAGAACTTCACTTATGCATATCCTTAGTGTTTTACGTTCCCTGCCATTCTAACCTTCTTACCAAGTGAAAATGGGGGATAGAGATGTTATTTGAAATAGTTGAGGCCAAGCAAACCATTAAGATTTATTAAAACTGACCAGGTGAAAGAAAAAAAGCAAATAGTTACAATTTTTTACCACTGGTAGTTCAGCATTACTGAATTTTATTTTATCACCTTATTTCTTCCTAATTCTCTCACTAATAGCATGGAAAACACTTCCATTTATTTATTTGTTTGTTTATTTATTTATTTATTACAGGTATTTTACTGTGAGTGCTACACACTTGCAAGTGCTTATTGAATTCTCAGTTCATAGAAATGAAGCAAGGCTTATCACCTTGCAAAAACAAACAAATAAGTAAATAAAATGGAACAATAATGTTGTGGAGTGCTAAAACCAAAATTTCAAGATCATAGTTGATCTTTATTTCACCTGAAAATAATTTTAGCATGTACAACAAACTACCTCATCAGAAGGTACTTTAAAGCAGAAACTTATGTTCTCTGAGAGTATCTAGAAATGTCTCTAGTGGAAGTAAGAATGCTAGATATCAGGGACAACCTTCTCCATAAAGAAGCAGTCAAACAACCATGTAACCAAGCAAATGGAGGATGTTATCTTCAGTATGTAAAACTCATATTGTCCCGAAAATTGTGGGTAACCTCTGATCACTGCTAACACATGGCAAGTACCTGCAAGCAGTGAGTATCAGTGATTCTCTTCAATGCTTTTTGAAGTATGGAAACCATATAAAACATTCATGATTTTTCATACATATTTATAAACAGGTTATCTACTTTTCACAGTAATAAGTTAGGCTACAAAGGTAAAAATAAACTTCACAGTGCTTTCCTCTCTTCGGCAGTCTTTTCCAAATGAAAAGATGTTATATCTGAAATGAAAAGATGAGTGAAAAAAGTACTGTCAAGCTCACTGGTGGGCACCAATACTAAGCTTCTTCAGTCATTGCGGACTGCACATTTCAGTGTCCTCCAGACTAAGATGTCTAAGGTGCCAAGGTTATGCAAGAAAAAATAACCAACCAACCAACCAACCAACCACAACAACAAAAACAAACAAACAAACAAACAAACAAACAAACAAAAAAACAGAGATATAAGGAAAAGGTATATTGAAGAGAGAAACAATGTCATTACTGGTGCAAAACCCCTCTCTTTGGGACTGCAGTGCTTCATCAATACCTTCCAAAATAGTATAATTATAAATAATAATAATAAAAAAAAATGCATTGCTAAGTGTTTCTAGGTATTTCCTCATTTTAAATCCCTAACAGAAAGGTGTCATTTACACAGCTCTTAGGGGTACGTTCTTATGAGAGACGTTATTTCACCCACATATGAACAGTGGATATTATTGCAATCCATTTCTGTGGCTGGGTGTCATTTTAAGCAGCTGCTATTTAGTGCTTAAGCAGCTATTAAAATCAGCCATGCATGTAAGTGTTTCTGTGAATCAATTAAGCAAGACAGCTCACTGTACTGATGACTCTATGACCTTTGGTATGAACATTTTTTCTCTTTGGCATGTCGTGCTAGTGTTTGGGCTACTTATTTGATTTTGTTGAAAGATTCAAGAAATCACCAATTATTTGAACTTGATCTGTGGAATCTCATGTTTACAAGCTGTTGTTTTACTGTTTCCAGTACACAGCTGTATCTCCAGAAACATTAAGAAATCTACGGTGTGTTTTCCTCCTAATCTACTGTCATCTAAACACAGAATTTCTACTGTTGTAGACAAAATCTATTTTTACAAATAATGTTTGAATGAATACAATGTGGATTCAACAATTGTCACGTTGGTTTCTTATGGGTTTTCAAAATATATCCATAAATATATCCAAAATATAGCCTAATAACATTTTATAACATTTAAAGTGCTGTAACTTCAGTAAAGAGTTGTTGGATTTTTAGAGTGGCATGATAACATTTTATCTGTAACAGAAAAACAGTATTACAGTTTTTTTTCTTGTGAAAATTGAGTAAATATATCAATCAAAATGATAAATTATTTTTAAAGTTCCAGAAAACACACAAAACATGCTGATTTTCCTTTTATAAAACAAGTCCACCTAAAAAAAAAAAATATCCTGCATGTTGAAAAGCTGTTGTTTTTCAAATATAAGGAAGATGTGTCACTTATACATTGAAAAGATGTGTAATTTAAACTTTGATTTTGTACTCTGACTTTGTTTGCCTTCTTGCCTGTGCTAAAGAAACCTATTGCTGGACTGGCTTGTACAATGGCAATTCAAATGTCTTTTCCTTTGCATACACAGCATTACCAATGAAATCATAGATGATACATGCATGAGGAATACAGAATCCTAGTTTAGCAAAGTTTAGCAAAGAATCCTTTGTGAATAGTAGTTATGAAAAGCTAGAAATACACATTGTTATCCTAAATGCCTGCTGGATCACTCCTCAATGAACACGAGAAACATGACATGACATGCTGTAATGGAATTGCCGCAATACAGGACAATACCATTTTTTTAAGCATATTTAGATGGTTTCTTTGTCAAAAGGAAGAAAAAGAAGGAAGGACAGGGCAGGGCAGGGCAGAGAAGGGAAGGGAAGGGAAGAGTAGGGAAGGGCAGGGAAGGCATTTTTTAAGCATATTTAGATGGTTTCTTTGTCAAAAGGAAGAAAAAGAAGGAAGGACAGGGCAGGGCAGGGCAGAGAAGGGAAGGGAAGGGAAGAGTAGGGAAGGGCAGGGAAGGCATTTTTTAAGCATATTTAGATGGTTTCTTTGTCAAAAGGAAGAAAAAGAAGGAAGGACAGGGCAGGGCAGGGCAGAGAAGGGAAGGGAAGGGAAGAGTAGGGAAGGGCAGGGAAGGCATTTTTTAAGCATATTTAGATGGTTTCTTTGTCAAAAGGAAGAAAAAG
>MU010986.1:0-10530 GCA_011074415.1 Stictonetta naevosa
CATAACTGTTTGTTGTTTACGGCTGAAACCAGGCCTGGGATAGGGTATGCTACCTGGACTGAGCAAAGCCTTTGATATGGTCCCTCACCACATTCTTCTCTCTAAATTGGAGAGGTATGGATTTGAAGGATGGACTGTTGGGTGGATAAAGAATTGGTTGGCTGGTCGCAGCCAAAGGGTTGTGGTCAACGGCTCTATGTCTGGGTGGAGGCCGGTCACAAGTGGTGTCCCTCAGGGGTCGGTCTCGGGACCATTCTATGATTCTATGATATGCTCTTTGAAAGCATACAGGCTAAAAGAAGGGTCAAATTGATGCCTCGAGGGCAAGTTTCTTTGCCTTCTAGGGTTATGTAACAGTTCCTGTTAAGCAGAGATTACCAGTCATCTTCCTCCTCTACTTTCTCAGGAAAGCAGTGAGGTAGCAGTGCGCGCTTGCAGCCCGGAAGGCCAACTCTTTCCTCGGCCGCATTAAAAAAGGGGTGGCCAGCAGGGAGAGGGAGGTGAGTATCCCCCTCTACCCTGCTCTTGTGAGACCCCACCTGGAATACTGTGTGCAGGCCTGGGGCCCCCAGCACAAGAAGGACAGGGAGATCTTGGAACGGGTCCAGAGGAAGGCAACTAAGATGATCAGAGGGATGGAGCACCTCTCCTATGACGAAAGGTTGAGGGAACTGGGCTTGTTTCACTTGGAGAAGACAAGGCTCCATGGAGACCTCATTGTGCCCTTCCAGTACTTGAAGGGAGCGTATTGAAGACTAGAGATAATGTGGGTCCCCTGCTGAACAAGAAGGGTGTCCCAGTAATGGGGAACTCTGAGAATGAGGAGATTCTGAATGCTTTCTTTGCTTCGGTCTTTGGTTCAAAGACTCCCCCCCGGGACTCCTGGACCCTGGAGAGAGGAGAAAGTGTCTGGGAAAAGGAGAGGTCCCCCCTGGTTGACGAGCGAGTGGTTCGGGAGCATCTGAGTGGGATCAATGCACACAAATCCATGGGCTCCGATGGGATGCATCCACATGTGCTGAGGGAGTTAGTGGAGGTGATCAATGAACCACTCTCTATCATCTTTGAAAGGTCTCGGAGAACAGGAGAGGTGCCTGAAAACTGGAGGATAGCCAATATCACTCCGGTCTTCTAGAAGGGCAAGAAAGAAGATCTGGGAAAGTACAGGCCAGTCAGTCTCACCTCTGTCCCTGGAAAGGTGTTATAATAGCTTGTTCTGGATGCCATTTCCAAGCAAGTGGAAGAGTAGAAGGTTATGAAGAGTAGTCCACATCCTTCTTGTGCTGGGGGCACTTGTGCTGTATCCATTTGTCATCAGTTATCTTTTTTTTCACTCACTCATTAGAAGAAAAAGCACACCTGGTTTCCTCAAGTATTTGATACGGTAACATGCAGTATGTCTCATCTACCTGTCACTCATTAAAAGTGTCATCAAGTAGAGTGTCAGTTTTGCAAAATTATTTTTTTATAATGTAGATAGATTTTAACAATAACTTCAACAGGACTGGAAGCTTCTCTTTGTAAGAAATGAAGTTCTCTTTTTGCAGTGGAAAATTCTACTAACCTTTCAGATTCAAAAGTGAATGTGCAGGCACAACAGTGGGGGGTATGTAAAGCAGAAAAGGGGACAGACCAAGAAAAGGTTGGTCAAATAAAATTTTACGTATACGGTAAGCTTCGAGTTGGTTGTGAACCTGTAGTACTCAGCCATTGAGGAAATGGGCGGAATTGCGTAATAGGGAAAATAGGGCTATGATACACTTCTGCTGCACACTCCTGCTTTCAGGAAACCCGCCATTGCAATCGCGAATAAAAATGCTGCTTCACTGAGATCCTCGCCTGAGCCTATGTTACTGGCTACAGAGTGTTTCTCACAAAACTGAGGGGTTGGCATGGATCCAGTAGCCTTCTGGGGAGCCCCGTTACCACTGCAGCACAAAGGCATGCCCTACTGATTTCAGTGGTCCTGTGCCTTGGTGACAGTGGTTCTTTAGAGATCTGACAAGGAACTGAGACTGGTTACGAAGGGAGGATCAGTGAAGAAGGGAAGAAAGCAAGGTAGGCACTCCAGTTTCGAGAATTGACCTGGTAACTCTGTGCACAGACCAAGGTAAGAAATATTAAGTATTGCCTTGGGGTTCGGGTGAGACTCTTGTGTGAAGTGTGATTGAGATGTAATTTGTATGAAGCGAGTGTGGAATCCCGATCTGCTCCGTAGCTCCATGGGGGGCGTGGCCAGAGACGGACGAAGCGAGGTAGAAGGGAGACTTAGAAGTGAGAAAGGAAGAGTCTTGGGGATATCTGGTGTACATCTGGTACCCCCTTGTATGGTAAAGTGCTTGGCAGTATGCCAGGGAATCTAGTTAACCCATAAATGTATGGTACCCTGTACAGGGTCAAGTGCTTGGCAGTACACCCCCATTTTCTAGAACTGTAATGTTAGTGTGTGGTACCCTGCGGGAGGAAAACTTTTTGTAGCAGCACACTGACGAGGGCTAGGAAAAATGGGAAATAAGGGTTCCAGGGGACAGGGAGATATCCCTGGGGCATTGCCTACTGACAGTCCTTCCAGAAGAATGATAAGAAATTGGAAAAATAATCCCCAAACCAGAGGAAAATATAAAAAGAAATGATTAAAATACTGTGTATTAATTTGAACAAAGGAACCGATTGAGGAAACAGCAGTATTTTGGCCAAAATATAGGTCTGATGAAAATTCAGGCAGAAATATCCACTTGCCGACTCCAAATGGGAGAATAACAGCCCACAACACAGAAATCATATGAGAGACTTAAGGGATATAATAATAATGGGAATTACGGAAGAAGTACCAAAGTCCCAGAATTTCGTCAAGGCGTTTGAAGTCCAACAACAAAAGGATGAATCCTTTTTACTTTTGAATCATTTGAACCTTTCTGAATTAGGGTCAGAATGAGAAAGTACTCGGATGAATCCTGAGGACCCTGTAGCCCAAGGGCTCTTGAAAGTTCATTTTCTGAGTAAAGCCTGGTTTGATATACAGAAAAAGCTTCAAAAAGTGGAAGGATGGAGCGAATAGTCACTGGATACCCTGCTGCAGGAGGCCCAGAAGGTGTATGTCAAGAGGGGAGATAAGAAAAGCAGAGAGCAAAACTAATGGTCTTCATAGTGGTCCAGGTAGCGAGGCAGATGGTTGGAGATGGGAGAGGAAGAGAGACGAAGGAATGACTGGCAGGGAAAGCTACCTGTGCTGCAGCCTAAATCCCAGCAGGGACAGGCTTTGAGAAGATGTTTTAAGTGTATCCGAGCCAGCCACTTCAAATAGAAATGTCTGGAGTGGAAGAAGGAGGAGAGACTGTTTGCTGCTATAAACTCAGAATAGGGGAGTCAGGGCTTCTAAGAGAGCTGGTCCCACTGAGAGACCTTGATAAATATAGTGGTGGGACTTAATGAAGAAGTTGTATTTCTAGTATATACTGGGTGTGGTGGTTTTACCCAGCTGGGCAGCTGAGCTCCACCACAACCGCTTTGTCACTCCCCCTCGTCAAAGGGAAAGGGGAAGAAAATACAATGAAAAGGGCTCAAGGGTTGAGATAAAGATCACTCAAAAATTATCATAACAGGCAAAACAGATTCAGCATAGGGAGATCAATAAAATGTATTACCTATTGCTGATGGGACGGAGCAGTGAGAAACAAAGAAACAAGCTGGGGGCACCTTCCCCCCATCCACCCTCTTCCACTTCCTCCCTCACCTGAGCTGCCTGCGCAAGAGATGGGGAATGGGGGCTGCAGTTGGTCTGTGGCACTTTGTATCTGCCACTCCTTCACAGTCACTCTCTCCCCTGCTCTGGCATGGGGTCCCTCCCGCGGGGTGCCATCCTTCCTGGGCTGGTCCATCGTGGGCTTCTCCACAGGCGGCAGCTCTTCAGGAGCTGCTCCAGGTGTGGGTCTGTGTGGCGGGGTCCATCCGTCAGGAGCGGGTTGCTCCGGCTTGGGTCTCCCATGGGCGGCAGCTCCCCCCGATCACCTGCTCCACCATGGGCTCCTCCACGGGCTGCAGTACGGAACTGCTCCACCATGGTACCCATGAGCTTCAGGGGAACAGCCTGCTCCACCATGGGCCTCTCCACAGGCTGCTGGGGAACTTCTGCACCAGTGCCTGGAGCATCTCCTCCCCCTCCTTCTTCACTGACCTTGGTGTCTGCAGGGCTGTTTCTCACTCCTCTCTCTCCCAGCTGCTGTTGCACAGCAGTTTTTTCATTTTCTTAGATATGCTGTTGTGGTTTATCCCGGTTGACTGCTAAGCAACACACAGCCGTTCACTTACCCTCCCCCCTCTGTCTCTGGAATGGGAGAGCGAAATGGGAAAATGAAGCCTGTGGGTCAAGATAAAGACAGTTTATTAGGACAGAAAAGAAAGGAAAATAATAATAATAACGATAATAGCACTACTACTACTAATGTGCACAAAACAATTGATGCACAATACAATTGCTCACTACCTGCTGACCGATGCCCATCCTATCCCCAAGCAGCCGGTCCCCCCACCCCAGCCAGCCACCCCATATTAATTGTTCAGCATGACGTCATATGGTATGGAATACCCCTTTGGCCAGTTTGGGTCAGCTGTCCTTGTTGTCCATTGTCCAGACCTTTTTGGGCCTTACAGTGCATTACTGCTACAGATTTGGGCTTTTGCACTGCCTCCAATAACTGTAAAATTCTGGACTGTGCTTGATTGGTCCTCCAGATGTTGTTAGTAATCCTCGCTCTTTCCAGATGGCTCCATGGGTGTGAAAAACTCCAAAGGCATATTTAGAATCTGTGTAGACATTGAACATTTTTCCTTCTGCTAATTCCAAGGCCCTAGTCAAAGCAATTAATTCAGTTTTCTGTGATGAGGTGTTATGTGGTAGTGGTTTTGCTTCTATAGTGTCCCAGGGGGTCATGACCGTATATCCTGCTTTATGCTGTCCCTTTTCCATGAAGCTGCTGCCATCTGTAAAATACTCAAGATCTACATTAGTGATTTGTTCATCTTTAAGGTCAGCTCGACCGGCATATGTGTGCTCAGTAATACTCATACAGTCATGATGGATTTCTCCTGCCTCCATGGTTGGAAGGAGCGTAGCAAGGTTCAAGGTGCTGACCACAGATAGCTTTATGTCTCCTTGGTCTACTAATACAGCTTGATATTTAGCCATTTGACTTGGGGATAGCCAGCAGTTTCCTTTGGCTTCCATCACAGCTAGAGGTGCATGTGGCACAAATGCTGTCAAAGGTTCTCCCAGAATCAGTTTTGCTTCCTGAACTAGGAGTGCAGTTGCTGCTACTGCCCTCAAACAAGACGGCCATCTTTTATTTGTTTCATCTAGCTGTTTGGAAAAATAGGCCACAGGCCTCCTCCAGCTACTCAGCATTTGGGTCATTACCCCAGCTGCCACCCCCTTTCATTCATGAACAAACAATTTGAAAGGTTTTTCCATGTTTGGCAGCCCCGGGGCTGGTGCTGACATTAAGGCTCTTTTTATATCATCAAATCCTTCTCGTCACTCAGCAGTCCACTCCAACACATTTTCTGTCCCCTTTGTTGCTTCATACAACGGCTTTGCTATTAGTCCAAAATTTGGAATCCAGATTTGACAGAAGCCTGCCATCCCTAGGAATCCTCACAATTGCTTTTTTGTTCTGGGAACAGCAATTCAGCATATAGCTTCTTTTCGCTCTGGACCTAATGCTTGCTGTCCCTGAGAAACATCAAAGCCCAGGTACCGCACTTTCTGCTGGGTTATCCAAGCTTTTTTCTGGGGCACCCAGCATCCAGCTGTTTTCCAGCATCCAGATAATTTAACAAGCTAATAGCCAACTGTAAACATATTTCTTTGGTTGGGGCTCCTAGCAGCAAGTCATCAACATATTGTAATAAGGTCCCTTCATTCTTGATTTGCCAATTGTTTAAATCTGCCCCTAAGGCAGTCCCGAATAATGTGGTGCTATTCTTGAATCCTTGTGGTAGTACTATCCAGCACATTTGAGTCTTTTTTCCCTGTTGTGGGATTTTCCCATTCAAAAGCAAATATAGTCTGGCTATCAGGCTCTAGAGGTATACAAAAGAAGGCATCTTTAAGATCCAATACTGTGAAATAAGAATCTTTTTCAGATAGCATTGTTAGAAGGGTATATGGGTTTTGCACTACAGAGTGGATGTCCTCGGTTATTTTGTTTATAGCTCGCAAATCTTGCACAAACCTGTATTCACTGCTATTCTTTTTTTTTTTTTTTTTTTACTGGCAGTATTGGGGTGTTGAAGCTAGATTGGCATTCATGGATTAGTCTATAAGATAAGAAATTGTTTATCAGAGGCTCCAGCCCTTTCCTTGCTGTAAGGCTAATTGGATATTGTGGCACCCGTACAGGTACAGCTCCTGGTTTAAGCTCAATCCGAACTGGAAGTGTGTCTTTCGCTCTCCCAGGCTGTTTTCCTGCCCATACAAAAAGAGTAACTGCATTCAACACCTCTTCAGGGATCTGTAGCCCTTCTTCTGCCTTTGGTTCTGTCAATAAATAAATTTGTGCCTTCCATGCATTCTCAGATGGAATTTTAACTGTTATCCCATTTGTGGAAAAGGTTACCTGTGCATGCAGTTTGCACAGCAGATCTCTTCCCAACAAAGGGAGAGGACATTCAGGCATATATAAGAATCGGTGTGTCAAAACCTTCCCTCCAATCTCACAATCCATAGGTTGTAAAAAGGGTCTTAAAGTCCATTTCCCAGTTGCTCCTATAATTGGAACTTCTGTTTTACCTAAGGGTCCTTTGCAATCTGCTATTACTGAATGAGTTGCTCCACTGTCTAAAAGAAAATCAATTATTTCCCCCCCCAGCTTAACTGGAACCAGGGGATCTGCTGGGGAAATCAGAAATTCATTCCCCGGTTTCCTTCAGTCCGAGTCCTCTAGCATAATCAAAGCCTGTTCTCGTTTCTCATTGCCTGCTGTTTTCTTTTTCTTCTTCAGCAGACAGTCTTTCTTCCATTGCCCTTGTTTCTTGAAGATAGCACACTGGTTGGGGCCCAAGTGAGTTTTTCGCTGTGCCTCGCTTGCCTTCTCTTGCTCTTGCCTCCTTGAAATTTCCTCTCGTTCACCCTGTGATAAATGACTGAGTCCCAAATAGGATTCTAATTAAAGTTTGTAATTTATTAAGCGAATAGAGGCAAGCAAACAGCGCTGGGTGGGCCGGGAGTCTCTGCTCCACCAAGACGCACACCTATTACATCAGGTGGCTGATTTTTATGCTCCTAGACTAATACATATTCATCACTATTCCTAGAAAAGGCAGGGTTATTATAATTAGTTCCCGGAATCCAAACCCTCTCCAGACGCATGCGTATCAGTCTCTGGTGGTCTTTCTGGGGGTCTCTTGTGCTGAAGGCTCGTAGTCTTCCTCCCAGGCTTTGTCCTTCGGTTGTCCTTCAACTCCCCCTTTCTCCTTATTTGGTGGATCTCTTTGCTGGATATCAGAGGCTTGGGCACAGTCCCATGCAAAAGTCAGCAGTTTCCTAAAAAAACTCCTTGGTCCTCTTATCTCCCAGACTAGAGTCTCAATGTTCACCCTTCAAACCCTCTATTTACACAAATTGCTGGCCCCTTCCTTTGCATGATACAAGAACTATGTACACTAATCACTCAGTTATTCTTAAATAGAAGGTTATATTTCATCATGCAGCCCTAGCATTGTTCCATAATGACACAAATCAAATTAACACATTTCACAATCCCCCATTTCCTTTTTTCATGGTATTGATTTGTGCTTTTTTTTTTCCAATCGAGTCAATACTTGCCAAATTGGTACCAATTTTGGATCTTATTTTGTTTTTATTATCATCAGGGAATGGGTTTTCCCTTCCCCTGGTTCTGGGTCAACAGGTACCACAGATATTTGTATTCCTTGTATAACTGAGTGTATTAATCAGGTAAAACAAGGTATTAAACATGGAATTATTAACAACCCTCCACATATTCCCAATACAACTATCCCGATGCTAGTAATCCAACCACCACCCATAAAGTCCCTCCATAATTCTCTTAAATTGATTTCATTCCAAGTTTGAACTGGGACATGTGCAATTTTCTTCATTTCTTTTTACAAGTTCATTCACAGCTTTTCCTTCATCATCAATCTCTAAACAGCAATGACTAAGGTTAAAGTTTCCACAGACTCCTCCTTCTTGTGCTAGCAAATAATCTAAAGCTAAGCAATTTTGATACAAAGCAGTTCTCATCTTGGTATTTTGTTTTGCAATTAATCCGAGTGCATCTCTAGTTTTATTCACAACTATTTCTACTACAGCTTGCAACCTAATTATTCTATTAAGAATATATATATTGGGGTCCTATAGCCCCAGGATCCGTACTCCAACAAGCACAACCCCAATTTGAGGGTCCACAGTAATGATAACTCCTGTCCCACGGATAATCTCTTATCCAATCAGTGTAACACGTAGAAGCCACTGTTCCACCCTTTCGAGGACAAATGTACTTGGGCTGGTTACTATATCTCCTCCAACTCAGGCTTCCACAATCAGTATATGGGTCTTCATCTATAATATCACAGGCATCAAAGGTTATCGACACTGAGGTATTCAGGGTGGTTACAACTTCACTTGTTCCAATTAATTTGCCTACTTTCGAATCTGTCTTCATTTCTACCCAACATTGATAAGGGAGTTCTTTTGGATCATAGCATACGGTCCTGTCACCTTCTCTGCATAGAGCATACTGAGTTAGGTTAAAAATGCAGCTTCCTATTTTCTGGCCTTTACAGTCATAGACAGTATGATACACCAATGTTTGGGAGCTCAACCATCCTTTTCTAGTAGTTACTATACATCGACTGCAGTTGTTGGCCGTAGCTTGGGCCAAGAAACTCACCCCAAGTAGGACTAGAAGAGGTCCGGCAAGGGCCATAGTGACTGGCGGTCACAGCCCAAAGGGGTTGCAGCCCTTGGCAGACCTTCCCAGCCTCAGCACCACTTCCCTATCTGGTCTTGCCCTCTTCTCTAATCTTAAATGGGTGTACACTGCAGATAGCCTACTGTTACCTTCAGGGGATAATGCTTAACTGATCCCTGTTATTGATAAATCTCTTCCCTTAATACATATCTATTCAAGAGTTTCTCTGTTTACTAATTTTACAGGAGTAATTACAAAAAATTTGGAGTAATTACAATAAAGGAGTAATTACAATAAAATTTCCACAGCAACTTAGCTTATACTCTTTGATGAAGGCTTCCTCAAGTCCCTCTGACAGTTTAGTTTCTCCTGGTTCCGATGTTACTTTCCACTCTTCCACTGGACCTTTTACTCGCGACACGTGTCCATCCTTTTCCAGCAGTTCTCACAGCTGTTTCCTTGTTAATAGATAACAGCTAATAGATAACAGTTAATAAATATCATCTGTTTTCTTGCTAATAAAACAAGAAAAGGTCCTTCCCAGAGGGGAGATAAGCTTTCTTCTTTCCATGTTTTTATTAGAACCCTATCTTCCAGTTTTAACTGGTGAATTGCAAATCCTAAAGGTGGTGTCTGAGCCATCATCCCAGTTTCTCTTAGCTCTTTTAATCTTCTACCAATGGTAATTATATATTTCTGGATACTACGATCCTCAACTACATTGTTCCCTAGGGGCATCCCTTGAGAATAAGGCATGCCATATAACATTTCATATGGTGATAATCCAGTCTCAGTGTGTGGTTTAGTTCTAATGTTTAAAAGTTCCAGTGGTAAGCATTTCGTCCAGGGCATTTGTGTCTTGATCATTAACTTAGCCAATTGTTTTATTGTTTGATTCATTCTTTCTACTTTCCCCAAGCTTTGTGGGTGCCACGTAGTGTGGTATTCCCACTGAATACCTAATGATTGACATAATAATTTTATTATTTTAGAAGTAAAGTGTGTGCCCTGATCAGAATCAATGTACTGGATTATCCCATATCTAGGTACTAAGTGTTCTAATAACATTTTTACAACTTTTCCATGCCCCAACGGCCAGAGAACAAGCAACCCGAGAGGGCAAGGCGTCTCCTGAATCACCCCTCTTGTTCCCTCCTCTAAACTCTTTACATTCCTGATGTTATCACTAACCATGGGGCTTGTCAACCCCCATGGCCACACTCCCACATCTCCCCCTTCTTTAACATAAAAAGCTCAATTAACACAAATTAAGAAAGCACGATTAACACAAACTAAAACACAGAGAAAAACTACCAGGCGTACTAATTCTATCTTTAACAAACTTTGTAATCACATCCCTGGGAGAGGCAGGCACTGAGTGCTGCCCAGCCGGGGGGGCTCTGGCTGCCCCTCCAGTTCCTGGAGTCCTTGTTTGTGGGTCCTGCATATGCCAGCGGGACCCTTCCAGACTGTTGTTTTTTTGTTTGAGCTGGAGTCCAAACCGCAGAGGAGGGTGCTGTGATCATGTTAAGGCAGATGATGAGACGGCCGGACGGACTCATGGTGCTGATACCCAGATAGGACCGGCTTCTGTTAA
>MU010990.1:0-20487 GCA_011074415.1 Stictonetta naevosa
TTCTAAAATGTAAACGGAAAATGTTACCTACAGGTTTAACATAAATAAATGATGGGAGAATTGTGATACCATATTAAATTGAATGGTGATTGGAAAACATAATAAAGCATTCTGGGGAGCTGAAGTAGTATAAGAATTTTTAAATAGAAAATGGATAGGGCCTAATTTGTATACCATTGTGTGGAGGTTTTACTCGAGTGGGCAGCCAAGCTCCACCACAACCGCTCTCTCACTCCCCCCCTCCTCAGAGAGGAAGGGGGAGAAAAGACAACACAAAGAGCTCGAGGTTTGAGATGAGAATGATATAATTAAAGGGAAAGGGAATGGGGAGAAAAAGAAACAAAAGAAACAACAAGGCCGTGCAGAAGCACAGAGAGAAAGGAAAAAAAAGTTATTCTCTACTTCCCATCAACGAGCGATGTTCGGCTACGTCCTGGTAAGCAGGGCCTCAAAACACATACCGGTTGTTCAGGAGGACCGCCCTCCCCCACGAGAGCCCCCCTTTTTATTGCTGAGTGTGACATTAGGTGTTGTGGAATATCCCTTTGGTTGGTTTAGCTCAGCTGCCCTGGTGATGTCCCCTCCCCATCAATTGCCCACCCCCAGCCTACTGGCTCTTGGGGGCTTGGAAGGAGTCCTGATGCTGTGCCAGCACTATGCAGCAATAGACACAACACTGGAGTGATACCAATGCTGTTCCAGCTACGAGTGCAGAGTACAGCACTGTGTGGGCTGCTGCAGGGAAAGGTGACTCCATCCCAGACAGACCCAACACACATTGTTAGACAGGTATAAAAGTAATCAACCTCCAAACAGTGGTAAATTAATTTTTTTTGAACTCCCAAGAAAAGGGGGGTATCAGTATTTGTCAGTATTAACTGACACCTTTTCAGGATGGCCAGAAGCATTCACGAGTAGAACAGCCAAGGCTCGGGAGGTAATTAAAATACAAGAAATAATACCTTGTTTTGGAGTTTCAGCAACTATATCCTCTGACGGGGCAAAAGTGGTACAACAAATTACTTCATACCACATATCACCCTCAGTCGAGTGGCCAAGTAGAAAAAATGAACCACTTAATCAAACAACAAATTGTGAAACTGGGACAAGACGCAAATTTGGCCTGGCCTCAGTCTCTTCCTTTATCCCTTTTGCGTATACGAACTAGACCAAGGGCAAAGGAAGGGTTAAGCCCCTTTGAAATCTTATATGGATGACCCTATGTAATACAAAGAGGAATATCCATGCAAACTGGGGATGAAATTATGACCTCCTATATGGTGGTCTTAGGTAAACAGCTTAATGAAATTGGAAATCATGTGAGTGGAACTCCGGGTAGAGGGTTAGATGGACAGGTGCACAATATACAACCTGGAGATTATGTGTATGTAAAGTCTCTTGCAGAGAAGACCATGAAACCACAGTGGGAAGGACCGTTCCAGGTACTCCTTACCTCTTTCACAGCGATCAGAATCAAGGAGCAGAATGCCTGGATCCATCATACCAGAGTGAAAAAGGCACCCAAGACCCCATGGAAGGTTACCCAGGTGTGACCTGGAAGGTTACATTTCTCATGGTCTTAATGGTATCGTTGGTCAAGAAAACTGAACAGTGGGTGCACAATACCTATGTGAAACTCACCCAGGCAGTGAGTGATAGTTTCAACCTTTCTGACTGTTGGGTGTGCACACTGCTGCCTAGAGGCAACCTAGAATTCCCCATATGGGGCATACCCAGTATGAATTGGACATTGACCTCTGCGCACCCAAGAAATGGAACATGTCGATTTGGCAAGGATGATCATGAGAGGGGAGAGATTTGAACTACTCCCATGCAAAAATGTTAACATATACACCAGATGCTTAAACGATAAAACCCCATGCGTAGGTACAGATCCACTTAGTTATTTAGCCCTGGAACCTGACAACTAGTATGGCAGAATATGTAGGAACTATTAATCTTACTAAAATTAGAGATTATGGTGTAGGTGTCACAATATGTGCTGATAAAAAGGATACGAACTCAGGATCTCACAGCCTCAATTCTCTCGTGCAAATTTGCAAGCTACAAAAAGGATTCTATTGGCTATGTGGAGATGGGCATGCTAGAAAAAGCTTACCCTTAAATTGGAAGGGTCATTGTATCGGGGGCTATCTTAGCCCTCGAGGGAGTATATTCACTGAACCACCTCCGGGAATAGTCCGGACCTTATGGAGACAAACGCGTACTGTTTTGAATAACCCCCTCGTGATGAGACCCACGGTATTCCATAGTTTTGTAAGGTGGTTGATTCCATCCCTGGGAATAAGTGAATTAGAAAAAGCTATCGTAAATATCTCAGCCACATTAGAAATTATTGAAAATGCCACAGCCGATGCTCTTTCAGCATTACAGGAAGAAATTTCCTCCCTACATAAAGTAGTGCTTCAGAATAGGATGGGATTAGATATGCTTTTAGCCAAGGAGGGAGGATTGTGTACAGTCATAAACCAAACTTGCTGTGTATATGTTAACAAAAAAAAACAGATTGAGACTGACCTGGAGAAGATTTGGGAAAAGAATAAAATTTTGCATGCAGTAGCTCAGGATGATACATCCTGGGGATTTACAGACTTGGTAGAAAAATTAACTTCCTGGTTGCCAAACCTAACCTGGCTGAAACAGTTGTTTATCACAATAATCGTGGTCGTGGTTTTGTCCATGGTTCTTTGCATAGTGATCCGATGTACCTTATGATGTTTTAAGAGTACAGGAAACTCCTACAGCGAGTGGAAAAAGAACCAACTCAGATGGAAACTGGAGTCTAACAGACATTTTGAAAGAGTGTTAGATAGAGAAACACTATATTGAAAGTAGAAATAGTAAAATAATTTACTAACTTTTTAGAAAAGGGGGGACTGAGAGAGGGAGTTAAGAGAATCTTATCAAGTAGAGATAGAGCGCTGATGGCATTAAACTAGGATGCTACTTAGTGTCTTTGCAAACTATGGTGCATTGTGCAAATTAACTAAAGCAAGGTCAGTCTCCTAATAAGAGTGTGAGCCTATCTTAAGAAACTGGTAGAAACTGGTCCTGCAGATGGACAAGAGCCAAGGAGCAACTGAGTCTGCACAAAGACAAGAGGTCAACTAGCCGTGACGAGGAAGAGTCATCAGTCTTCATCCCCACGACCCCGGATGACCACCACCAGGAGACACTGCGCAAGCACAGATGGGAGCAGTTTATGGAAATTGAACTAATTTTAATATGAAGCGGGGACAGGTTATGAATATGTATAGGCATATTGTGAAACTTCATGCATATGTAACTCTTTACTGCATATAACCATGGCAAGTTGCCACGTCAGGTGTGCACAACTTTGGTGGGACTACCCCCCATGCTACCCAGCGCTGAATAAACATACCTACTTTACAGTCTTATTGATTGTGGAGTCCATTTTCCGCAAGTCAGCCCCAGGGTCGCCCCCTCTTCAACTCTCAACATCTTGCAGCCTAAGGAGAAATACTGGATCTTATCAAACTAGGTAAAACCCACACATGGGCAATATAGCACCCATTGCAGGCAGGCTGACATTTTCCTTTCCCATCTTATTTAGAATTTATCAGAGTACCCCCAGCACTGCAGGAGTCAGACAGCTGGGATGGGGCAGAAAGCATCAGAGCATGTGTCAGATTCAGTGCTGCTTGCTGCACCTCCCATATTACAAAGAAGGCTTTGCAAGCCACATTGGGAAGGAGCAGCAATGGGAAGTACCATGAAACACCATGCTGAACTTGTCCCCCTTCTTAAGGCTGCTGTTGGGTTCTTGCTACTCCTTGTTAGGGGACAAAGAAGGAGTCTGTGCATACACAAAGGTGCAACCCCACCAGTACAGTAGCGTGTTCTACAAACAGGGGTGAACCTTACATCCCCTGTCTCTCCTGTGGCACACAGAGAGCTGTCAGAGGCTGGAATGGTGGAAGAGGATGTGTCTCAGGTGAATACCTGGAGACAGCAGTCTTTCCTACTTTGGAGGAGCAAGGGGAGAGCCCCATCCAATATATGTAAACTACACTCAATCCCACAGCTTTTCCGCACATTTAGTGGTGACCATCTTCCTTTCTATTGGCTGTGTATTTCCTCTTCCTTCCTGCATGCAGTAGGCAGTGGCTATGGGGCAGAGAAGGAATGAAGAATAAAAGAGAGAAATAATTTTAAAAAGCAGGCAGAGAAGGCAGAGCGTGAGCCTAGGACGAGAAAGAGGAGGAGTGCAAAGAGCTTGTTGTTACTGTCGCAGTAGAAGAGGAAACAGAGGTGGATACTCAGGAAGAAGAAGGAAGAGGGGTGTGGATTACAGCGGCGGAAGAGGAAGGCTTGTTAGGTTCCGGTGGGGCGTAAGATTCACTGTATCGCGGTGCTAGAGAAATCGCTGCTGGTGGATCCACCCCCTCCCCCCTCCCCCCTCCCCCCCGCGAGGGAGGGAGTTAGAGTGAAGCAGGCTGGGGCTGTCGGAACAGACTCCTCTTTGCTCCCCCCCTCCTTCAGTCGTTTGTTTTCTTCGTGCCTAGGGCTCAGTGCGAAAGGCGGGAGGGACCTAGGCTGGAGAGGAGACGCCTGAACGGCCCAGCGGGAGCCTGGGGACAGGCCTAGGCTGCAGTCTCAAAACTAGGATGTCCCGACATGAAGGTGAGAGACCCAAGGGGGGAGGTGGTGGGAAGAAAGAAAGAAGGAGGTATCCTTGAGCTTCGTATGGCATTAGGGTCTGTCATGTCGCCGTGTGAGGTGAGTCAACATGGCGGCGCTGCCTTCACTGAGAGCGGGGCCTGTGGAGTCGGTCACGGAAAGTGGCCGTGGTGGGAGGAGGAGGAATGTGGCGGCCAGGTCTAGCTTTGCAGTGTTACAGGACGGGAGGAGGTGGCCGTTACGGGTAGGCTCCGAGTTCCTTTTCTGTCGCCAGTAAGTGCGCATGCCAGGTCCGTGTATGCTGAGGTTGAGGGGCCTGCTATAGCTTGGGACAGGCTTGGTTTATGTCCCTCATTAGCTTGCGGTTCGGGCCTTGCTTTGCCCTGGACAGGCAGATAATAGAGGGGAGGAAACAGGACAGCTGTTTATTTTCACTTCTCTTACTCTACTGTTTAAAGGATGGCCCTAAGGGAATCTGTTTGGGGAGTGCAAGGTGTATGGGAGTGCTGGGGGTGGGAGGTGTGTGTCAGTGTGGCCTGCTGATGTGGTCCTTTGAATTGTGAATGGCGTGATGTGAAGGGAGAAGGGGTGCAGGGGAGAAAGGGGAGTTAGGCTTACCATGATATACTCCCTGTGAGGAAAATTTCCCCAAGTTTCTTAGGGTATGGAAGTGGAGAGGGGACTGTGGGGCATGAGGTACAAGAGGGTAGTGCTTGAGGGGAAGCAGTGCAAAGAAGGTGGCCTGGCATCTAGGGGAAGTGGAAGGTCTGCTTTTGTATAACGAAGGCGGGGAGATTGCATGGCAGGATTTGGATTGGGAGAAAAAGAGTTTGCAGTCTTTATGGCCTTGTTTAGGTGTATTTTGGTAGCTTGAGAAGTAATCTGTTCTAATTCTGTATCTTAAAAGAGATATATGCTGATGTTGTTTTTCTATCTCTTCTTACAGGTAGTTGGACTAGTATAAAATATTCTGTAAAAATCATGCCTTATTTCTTAAAAGGTTTTTTTTTCTGTTAGGAACTAAATTTAGCACGTGTTTCTGTACATGATTTTAACTCTTCTAGAGCTATAAAAATAATCTTTTTAAAAGGAATGGAGACATCTTTATTTAATCTTAATGTTTTGAAAGCAATGTACTAGAATTGTGTTAGTGAGTAATACTGATTTCTAGATGGAGGGTTGGTAGTTTGATGCTGAAATAGAGTATGAGAATACTCTATTAAGAAATAAATATGATGGATATTCAGTGTATAGCTACAATATTTTGCATTTCGCTAGTGTGTGTGCATGCATGTGCATCAAAGATCAGTCTTGTCTGAATCTGCTAACACTTCTCTAGTAAAATTACCAAGTCCTCTTGGTTCTTTTCTGATTATGATGCACTTTTTTCTTTTTTTTTTTTTTTTTTCTGAAGAGGTCAGGTGGGGTTGTTGGTTTATCTGTATATTATGTAGATAATGAGGCAAAGGCTAACAACAGTGAGTAAGATGAGGATTAATAACGTGTTTTTTTGTGTTTTTGTTGGAGAAAGTACTCTGTAAACTGCTGCTCTGATAGATATCAATGGTATGTAACAAAGTATTGTATGTAGCATGGTATAGACTTGTTAGATTGCACTGGTTAAAGCTACACAAGTGGTATGATGTGTTGTTCTCAAATTGCTCAGTGTTAACTCTCTTAGGAGTCTCTGAAATGCTGTTAAATTATAGAATCATAGAATGATTTGGGTTGGAAGGGACCTTAAAGATAATCTAATTCCAACCCCCCTGTCCTGGGCAAGGACACCTATCACTAGACCAGGTTGCCCCATCCAACCTGGCCTTAAAAACTTCTAGGGATGAGGTATCCACAACTTTTCTGGGCAAGAATGGGCAAAAAATGGTTGTAGTACTTAGTAAAAATAGTTTGGGGTGATGCTTTAATAAAGGAGGAGAACTATTGATACTTGTTTTAAAGTATGTTTCTGATAGAGGTTATTTTGAGTCTGTTTCTAGTGGATGTTAGGTATTGTTGGGGGGGGTGGAGAAGGAGGAAATAATGTTGTTTTCAGTCTTTTTATTCAGCAAAAATCCAAGTATGGAAATAATGTTAAGTTAGGTTCTCTTTTTAAAATAAAATAAAACAACCACAGAACAACAACAGACAAGAATACTGAAGAAGAATTCTTTCTTTAAAGTTGTACTCCATTTTAGAAATGGAAATAGTTACCTTCTGATAAGCTGAAATGTGTTTTGCTGATGTTACATTGTTAATGTAAACATCTTTAAATACATAAAAGGAAGAAAACACATCAAAACTGAGATATAAAGCTGCAGCCACAGTTGTACTTTCCTTTTTTATATAGGAAAATGGTTCATATTGAGTTTTCTTAATGATTTTCTTTTATTACCCATTTAACAATTAACATGTTAATTTTAAATTAGTTGTAGGGTTAGAATAAGTTACCTTGATGTGTAGGATCTGTGGTTTGCTGAGAGCTTTCAGTCTGCAAGTTGATGGAAGTTGTTTTTGGAAGGATAAGGTATAGGAGATAAGTGAGCTTCAGTCATGTTAGCAAATTGTCTCTCTGCTGCCTGTTCTTGGAGTTACAAATAGGGCTTGATTGATTCAGTAACCTAGCTCTTGCTGGAATTAGTGTTGTGATGAGAAAGGATGTATTTGAAAAGATAAATGATGGAGAATTTTGAATTCCGATGTCACAGAGATCTAAAGTATCTGACAGAACTTATTTTTTATTAGGCTCTTGGCAATTTTCTTTGTGTTGAGAAATAGTTATTGTGTGAATCAGAAGTTAGGAGATGGGAGAAGAGAGTAGACTTAAACAGTTAATAGCAAAAGGTTGATACCTTTATGAGTACCTTCAGAAATGGAACTAGTATAGAACTTACTATATCAAATTATTTTTTTGGGGGGAGTAGTGGGACAGAAACATTTGCAAATAAGATAACTATTTGAGCTAGTGGTTACTGGAAGGTCTTCCAAGGAACTTTAGGAAGAGCTAAATAAACTTAATGCATGAATCGCACAAAATAAGTGAAATGTACTTGTTGAAAGGAAAAGTACAGGGAGAAATTAACTTTTCAGATACTTTAAAGTGTCTATTTCAGTGGGATCATGCATTTGTTCTTACTGCTGCTATGTTTACTGGTAAGATATGAAAAATGTTACTGCATTCGAGAAGCTGCTCAGAACAGCAAGGCTGTCAAGTTGAGCACTCAAGAATTGGGATGTGTCAGAACTAGGTGTACTGGGTCTGGCTGGGATGTTAACTTTCCCTGCAGCAGCCCACACAGTGCTGCACACTGCACTTGTAGCTAGAACAGCAGTGGTATCACACCGGTGTTGTGTCTGCTGCTGAGCAGTGCTGGCACAGCATCAGGACTCTCTCTAACCCTCCTAGGGGGTGGGCAAAAAAGTGAGAAAGAAACATTACCAGGGCAGCTGACCTAAACCAACCAAAGGGCTATTCCATACCATATGATGTCACACTCAGCAATAAAAGGTGGAAAAAGGAAGAAGAGGGGAGGGGTGGGCTCTCGTTGCAAAAACATCTGTCCTCCCGAACACCGGCTACGTGCATTGAGGCCCTGCTTCAAGGACATGGTCAAGCATCGCTCATTTGTGGGAAGTAGAGTATTTTTTTTTTCCTCTGCACTTCCACACAGCCTTTACTTGTTTTGTTTTCTTATTCCCTTTCCCCCTCCCTCTTCCCCTTTCCCTTTTTTCCCTTTAGTTAAATTGTTTAATTAATAATAATATTTCCTTAATTTTTTTCTCTTTAATTAAATTATCCTTATCTCAACCCGTGAGTTGTTCTTTCCTTTACTTCTTCCCCTCCTCATCTGAGGAGGGGGAGTGAGAGAGCGGTTGTGGTGTTCAGCTGCCTAGCATGGTAAAACCACCACACTAGGTTATGGGGAGAACCCTAATTCAGTCCTCTGTGTACCTGTACTGTGAAATTACATAGCTGCACGTTATCTTCTCTGTGGTACCTACTCTCCTTTATCAAGGGTGTTTAGAGAAGGAGGCAGTAATATGTAGGGCCCTCGTTCTGGTTTCGGAGGTGGGCAGTAAACAAGGAGACAAGGCATTATAGAAAGAAAGTATTTTTTTGATGTTGACTTTTTGGGGGGGGGGTGATGGTGGTGGTGGTGAAAAGTTGGATTGATTCCCACTTTTCCTATGGAGTTTCTAGGAAATGCCAGGCAAATCACTTTGACGAGAGTTCACCGGTGGTTGCTATCTGTGTGTTTCTTTATGAAGGACCAGCTGAAGAGTTTTTGAGCATTCACAGCTGCAACTCTAATACCTAGATGATGAGCTTTGAAAAAAATCCGTTCAGAATTATCTCAGAGTATTTAATTTTCTAAAGATAGGTATTATTTCAAAGTGGGCATCTAGAGTTTTGATTCTAATCTATGTTGTAATTTTCATCCATTACACAGGGAGGAAAATACCACAGAAGTGTTGTGAAAGCAGGCTCACTGATGTGTACAGCATTTCAGTGCTGTATAAACATGCTTCATAGAGAAGCCTGTGGAAGGCTGGAACACCTCTCCTATGAAGAAAGGCTGAGAGCTGTGGCTGTTCAGCCTGGAGAAGAGAAGGCTCCAGGGTGATCTCATTGTGACCTTTCAGTACTTAAAGGGGAATTATAAGAAAGACGGAGAGCAACTCTGCTCAATCAGATAATGACAGGACAAAGGGGAATGGTTTTAAACTGAAAGCGGGGAGGTTCAGATTAGAGGTTAGGAGGAAATTCTTCATGCAGAGGGGGATGAGGGAGGCACTGGAACAGGTTTCCCAGAGAGGTTGTGGATGCCCCATTTTGAAAGGTGTGCATTAAATTAAGCTTTATAACAGATAGGATAAAGTAGATACTAAGTACTTGTTTACTGAACACAATTTATAACTTTGTGTGTTGAATGAACTTGATACTTTTATAGAAAAGGCTATCATATAAAGCTGTTGTTCATGGATTCCAATCATGGCCTGATGCATGTATCTTTAGATGAGCAAATTAGTGGCTTTTTCCTTATTTCAGTTTTTAGTAATGTTTTGGCTGAAGCTTCCCAACAAAATGCCTTTTTGACCTAAGGAACTTCACTACATTTGTCCATCTAACTTAAAGGCTGTTAAAATGGAGTAATGATGAGAAGACCATCAAACTTAGTTAATTCAGGCAGCACTGTCCAATTTCAATATCACAAGTGTTATAAAGTATTGTATGCAGCTTGATCCCCTACAAAGAATTCAAGAAGTGATATGATTCAGGGTGTTGTGGGGGAGAGAACACACACATGGAACTATTGCATGAATAGAGACTGAAAAAAATCTTTACCTTCAAGGCTGACAGAATCTAAAGAACCATGAATAGCTTAAATAATACAGATCAAGAGTGCCTATAACTTTTTTCATAATTGAATAACCTCATGTTCTTGTATTATTAAAGATGCTGATTAGAAACAGATTAACAGAAGCACTTTTTCAGTGTACAGCTAGACTATGGAATACTTTTTCATTTTAAAAAAGTTATCAGTACCACCTAGTTTCTAGTTTGAAGGATTAAAGTTTTGAATTCTATCTCATATTTCATGTTTCTTATCTATTAGATAAAAAGGTTGCAGTAGAGTATCTGGTATTCTGTGAAGTTCCTACACGTTTCCCTAAGGCATCAGTTGAATCTGATTTGAACTCATGATCACAGAATCACTGAATGGTTTAGGTTGGAGGGGACCTCTGGAGGTCATCTGGTCTGGTGCCCTTGCTCAAGCAGGGCTACCTAGAACAGGTTGCCCAGGACCAGTGGTAATTACGTTATGTAAACGTGATCCTTACTGTCATTGCCACTTGTATTGTGTTTGCATGGCAAGGGCCAACAGGGGTGGCCTCTGTGAAAAGAGCTCAGGGGCTGCCTGGTGGAAGCCACTGAGCAGGAGCAGGTTCCTGGCAAGGGGTGTGGGAACAGTGGCCTATAGGGCCCTGGATGGGAGAGCTGCACAGGAGTAGGTATTTCCCTGTGGAGTGGGGGAACCATGTCAGAGCAGTGCAGTGGTGCAAGAGTGTGGCCCAAGCAGGAACAGTTCTTCAGAAGGGAGCTGTGGCCCCTGGAGTGGGGACTGTGCAGGAACAGGTGTACTTCCTTGCAGCGCATGGAGAGGTCTTCACTGGAGCTGGCTTCGGACATGAACCACTGCCTGTGTAGAGGAGCTTTTGCAGGAGAAAGAGAAAAGCATGAGGAGGAAGGAGCGGCAGAGATGAACTATTATGAACTAAACACAGCCCTCTATTCCACATTTGCCCTGTAACAGTGGTAGAAGTAGAATGGCTGGGAATGTAGGAGCGAAGTTGAGCATAGGAAGAATGGGTGGGTTGAGGGAAGGTGTTGTAGTTCTCATCTTTGTTTCTCACTGTGAGAAACACTCTGTAGCCAATAACTTAGGCTCAGGTGAGGATCTCAGTGAAGTACCAATTATATTCATGATTGCAATGGCGGGCGTCCCACAAGCAGGAGCGCGCCTACTAGTCACATAGTACAGTTTATATACTTTCTTTCTTGATGACCGGGACCCTCCCCTGTTTCCCCATTGACTGGGCAATCCAGGTTCACAGCCTATCCGATGCTTCACAGACAATACATGGCCTTCAGTTGCAGGCCTGTTAAATTTCAAATTTCTTTTGACTTTTTAAATGTTTGAAGTGGTAATGTTTCTTCACTTATCTGACTTGACACCATGATTTTCACCTAATTGCTCTAAGGAATCTGGTTGTCTGCATTTTACAAGGTCGCCTGCTAAGCGTTCTTATCACTGCAAGCATATCTCAATACCACATTCCTTACCTTTAAACAATGTAACTCTGCAAAAACAACATTTTTATTCCCACAGTTCCCCCCTTTTCTTCTTTATAAATTGTTGATTTTTGCAAAACTTTTCTCTAAGGTGTAATTTGGTAGATATCTTCCTCTTCTTCACTTTCTTTGCTTTCCATCTCCTCTAATATCATCACCTTATCTGAGTAAGGTGGTGGCTCCATGGTCATTTGTTTCAATAGTGCAGTTTCAATTAACCGCTGGAGTAGTCCTTTTACACAGGGGATAATGCAACAACCAACGGCTGTCAAAACTCCTGCTACTATGATCAAGGATGTAAATATGGACACTACCATCCCTTTCCATTTACCAAACCAAGATTCCAACCATCTTGTGATGGAAGTGTCTGTTCGTGAGTTTTCTGCCAATTCACTGGCAAGGGTGGTAAGCCCTTGCAATGCTCTAGTTACTGTGCCATCCGGGGCCGTATTGTTGGGTATAAAGGTGTAACAATGGTTGCCCAGCATCACGCATACACCGCCCTTCTCTGCGAGCATCATCTCTAATGCTTTTCTGTTTTCCCAAGCCATTTTGCTGGTGGCATCTAGTTGTTCAGCGATTCCTCTTATCACATCCCTTGTATAATTTATGAATCTCTGCTGATTATAATAAATATAATTAATCCAATCCACATTCTTATTGATTGTTACCCACCAGAACAGAGACTCAAACCCTGCAGCAATTTGATTCCTGGCTTTATGTTCATCGGGAACTCCTTAGGCACCCCAATAGAATCTGTGTACGCTATCATCGAATTATACTCCTAAGCTTCTTTTACTTCTTCTGGGTATTTGTCATGTTTCTCTTTCAAATGCCAGGGTGAAGGGTATAGCTAATTGAACAAGTGCACAAGTGCCTCCCCAGTTAGATGGTAGGGTGGACCGTAAGATCTTCCCTCCACAGTACCACCAGAGATCTGCCCTGGGGATCTCAAGTCTTGAGCAGTTTCCCATCAAGTCCTTGGTAGCATTCAAGGTCTTCGTGCACAAGGCAAATTCTCCCAGATGCCAGGTATCACTCACACCCTGCTGTGAGAGGCAAGAGAATGCAGGGGGAACCCTGATATTGCTATCACGCAAGGAAGGGAACAGCAAAGAGAGAGACTTACAGGCCTCATTTCCCCAGGCAGTCTTTTCTTGGTACAGTGCAATCATACATAGCATCCCCTGGGAATCCTTGGTCCACCCCAATGGGAAGGGCACTATCTGGGCAATCGGTCGTCCCGAGGCACAAGCATCGCAATTGCTGTGGTTGAGACTCTGGACGGTATATTTGACTCATTCTATCCAGGCATTCACATCCCCATACCCTGTTTCAATCTCAAATGTTTGCCTAAGTTCTTTTATTTCTTTAACCGTGACAATTGGCGCAATTCAAGGAGGGCCTCCTGTTTTTTCCTCGACTTTCTTCCTATCTTTGGTGGCAATAGAGGATCGTTTCCATAAAGCTATTCTCAATCTGGCTGTTGGGTCTCTCCCAGTTATTTGTTCTCTCTGCTCAATTGTCATTGGGCATTTAAATCTCCACAAGCTAACACCTCACAAGCATCAAATGTGACGGATTGTGGTACATAACCCTCTGTCACATTCACCCATATTTTGACGGGGCATCCCGTCTTACTGTTATCTGGTCATGCCTTTTCCAAGTTGCCAATTGACCAAGGCCTTCTCTGAGGCCTACAATCACTAGAAACAAAATTAATAGTTGATTTTTCCCTGTCATTATTTTTAACCCTTAGGTTTCCAAATAATTATCAATACAAAGAATAAGATGCACACTACTACTAGAACAAAAACCCCTTCGGAGCACTTCGATTCGCCATAGGTCAGTTTGTTCTCCCAATCGCAAGTCACACTCTTTAGTTACCTGTGAAAATAAAAGGTTAGTTTACAATTGTAAGCTTTTATCCTTCTCAGAGTCTCTTATGAGATTTTTCTTTTTGATTTTAACTTTCAACAAGTCTTCTGTAGGAATGACTTCCCAGGTACTAGGGTCGACAGGTGCTTTCACTCGAGTATAGTGAGTCCAACCTTTTTCTGCAGTTCTTACGGCTGTTTCAGTGCTTAGTAGTATTTGGAATGGTCCTTCCTATTCAGGCTGGAGTTCTGGATTCTTTCCAGGTCGGAATCAGAACCCAATTTCCTGGTTGATGGTGGTGAATGGGGAATTCCAAAGGTGGGGTTTGAGCCAACAGCCTACGGGTCCTGAGAGATGACAAAGAAGAGGACAACCCCAGAATACAGTTCTTAAGAAAACTCTCTTGTTTCGAATTGCAGTATCTCATCCCTTCTGCCCAGATAGGGTAATCCAAACAGCATCTCATTTGGTGAAATTCCTATATCCTTTCTTGGTGCTGTTTGAGCCTGTAGGAGTGCTAAAGGTAATCATTTTACCCAAGGAAGTTGGGTTTCTAACACTAATTTAGTTAATTGCTTCTTTAACGTCTGGTTCTTCTGGTTCGCTCTACCTTCCCAGAAGAGGAGGGGTGCCGGGGGTGTGAAAATCCCACTCAGTCCCTAAGGCCTGCATTAACCCTTGCAGTACTTGTGAAGTGAAATGACTTCCTTGATCTGAATCAGTGTTTTCAACTATCCCATATCTAGGGAATATTTGCTCCAGTGATACCTTAGCCACCGTGTTCGCAGTGGCAGATACCGAGGGGAAAGCTTACACCCATCCAGTCACATGGTCAATTAGGACAAACAAGTACTTAAGTCTCCCTCCTTTAGGTAACTCAGTGAAGTCTACCTGTATACTTTGGAAGGGTCGAATCCCTGGCTCCCATCCCCCTCTAGGTGGGTTACGGATGACCTTTTTTTTTTTTTTTTTTTTTTTTACCTTTTGACATATGGTACATCCTCTGCATATTTGCTTCACTGAAGTGTATGTTCCTACACAGACATACTTTCTTAACACAACATCACATATTGCTTGCACATCCCAATGACTCTCTTGATGTAAAACAATTAATATTTGCCTCAATGGTGCTTTATTCAGCATTTCTCTCCCATCAGGGAGTATCCATTTTCCTTCAGACTTCATGGCTCCTGATTCCTTAAAAAAACCCCTTTCTCTTAAAACTTCTTAGTTCTTTCTTAGTTTTCAACAGTTCCCTGAATCCTCTCTAGATTTATTCTTCGCTTTCCCTCAGACATTAGATGCATCATATACTTGACTTCTTTTTCTACATACTGTAATTTATTTTTCCATACTCCCAAGCCCTGCTTTCCCAGAAAGTCGAATAGCTTGTTAGTAGCTTCCTTCACAACTGTTTTCTCCTGTCCTGACAATAAAAGATCATCCACATATTTGTAACAGTAACACCTCCTCAGGAGGTGGGAATGCCTCCAAAATCTGTTCTAAAACGTCCCCCCCCCCCCAAAAATGATGGCCCTGTAAACCCCTGAGGTTAAATTGTCCATCTGTATTGTTGCTTCTGCCCCCATTTCAGGGTCTTTCCACTCAAAGGCGAATATATCTTTGCTCTCAGGGCCTGAGAGCACTCCATTAATAACACCGTTATTCCAGTCTAACAATTTACTATTTGAATGCCCAATTTCATCATAAAATCCCTTCCCAACAAATTAGTCCCTGCCTCGGGTACATACAATAATTGCCCAGTGATCATTTTATCCCCTAGTCTCAGCTTGGTATCCCCCAAAAGCGGCACTGTTATCCCAGCCCCTTCTACCCCCATCACTTTTTAGGGTTTCATTAGTTAATTTAATCCCTGATACTTTACAGGCCAATAATGACCTAGCTTCCCATGTATACTGGGTTCAATGGCAAGGTTCTGGGGGGGCTGCAGTGGCAGCCCCGTGAGAAGAATTCAGAAGCCTCTCCGTGGCAGATAAGGGACAGTTTCAGCCGGCCCCAAAGGGGTCCACTGCTGCCCGGATCCAAGCCATGAGCAACACAGTCCGTGCCTCTATGAGAGCACATCCAAGAAAAAGAAAACAAACAAACAAAAACCTGCTGCTCAACAGCAGCTGGGAGAGCGAGGAGCGAGAAACCTCCCCGCAGACACCAAAGTCAGTGCAGAAGGAAGGGGAGAAGGCGCTCCAGGTGCTGGAACTGAAGCCCCCCTGCGGCCTGTGGAGAGGCCCCTGGTGGAGCAGGCTGCCCCCCCCCCCCCATACTTGGGAAACTGACCAAACACCACAGCAAATATACCAAAACTTCTAGACTGTTACTTACATAATGCCTACATCCTCTTTCCCTGCTCATTCTGTCAAACACTACATACCACACCTTTAACACCTTCAATAACCCTTTTTAACACTTCTTTCTATCTTTCTCCAGCCTGTACTTTCAATGAAGTTTCAGTCATTGGCCATACCTTTCTCCCTCCAGGATGCTGAAACAACATATCAGTATACCATATTTCATCCCATTTTCCTTCTCTCTGTGGTGGTTTTACCGTGCTAGGCAGCTGAACACCACAACCGCTCTCTCACTCCCCTTCCTCAGATGTGGAGGGGAAGAAGTAAAGGAAAGAACAACTCACGGGTTGAGATAAGGATAATTTAATTAAAGAGAAAAAATATTAAGGAAATATTATTATTAATTAAACAATTCAACTAAAGGGAAAAAAGGGAAAGGGGAACAGTGAGGGGGAAAGGGAATAACAACACAAAACAAGTAAAGGCTGTGTGGAAGTGCAGAGGAAAGAAATTACTCTCTACTTCCCACAAATGAGCGATGCTTGACCATGTCCTTGAAGCAGGGCCTCAACGCACGTAGCCGGTGTTTGGGAGGAGGACAGACGTTTTTGCAACGAGAGCCCACCCCTCCCCTCTTCTTCCTTTTTCCACCTTTTATTGCTGAGTGTGACATCATATGGTATGGAATAGCCCTTTGGTTGGTTTAGGTCAGCTGCCCTGGTGATGTTTCTTTCTCACTTTGTTGCCCACCCCCTAGGAGGGTTAGAGAGAGTCCTGATGCTGTGCCAGCACTGCTCAGCAGCAGACCCAACACTGGTGTGATACCACTGCTGTTCTAGCTCCAAGTGCAGAGCACAGCCCTGTATGGGCTGCTGCAGGGAAAGTTAACATCCCAGCCAGACCCAGTACACTGTCCTCCTTCCACTCTGGATATTCCTTCCCGAATTGGTCAGCTTGGCTGCACTTAAAAGATCCTGTCAAAGCGTGTCCCTGCTAGGATTCAGGCTGCAACACAGGCAGCCTTCCTTGCCTGCCATTCCTTCATCTCTCCTCCTCTCCTTTCCATCCTGGCCCTGACTCCCCCTGAAGATTTTCTTCCTCTTTCTCCAACCCTCTGCCTCACTACCTGCTACAGTGTCAATACCATTAGTTTCACTCTCTGCTTTTCCTTCTCTTCTCCCCTCCTGACATACACCTTCAGGGCCTCCCTCAGGAGGGCCCCCAGTGACTGTTCACTACATCCTCCCCCCCTCCGGGGCCCCCCCCCCCCACCATGTATCTGACCAGGCTCCAACCACAAAATGAACTTTCAAGAGCCCCTGGGACACCAGGTCCCTGGGACTCACCCCCAAGTACTCCCCCACCCCGACCCCAAGTTTCCCACATGACCCCTGTGCTGCGCACTATCACCACTTCTCCAGCCAGGATCGGCAGGTGGGCACCCCTGCTCTGCTGGTATTACCCCTGGTTCTGGAGGATGAGCTCCTTCCCATTCTTGTATAGCAGCTCTCCTCCTGATCATTCCCCTTTCTTCCCCTGTAAACAACATACTTAGTATAGACATCATTTTCCCCCAAGAGTGTAAGTTAGGCCCTAGGAACTGGTCTAATTGTTCAGCTAGCCTGATGGGGTCCTCAGTTAAAGACTTCATCTCCTTCTTAAAACCCCTAACACCTCTCTGCCGGTAAGGAGAGGGGGGAGTTCACCTAAGGGGATACACAGTTAGTGTTAGTACTGTTAGTATCAGGGAAGGCAAAATTCTCAATATCTCTTCTACCTTGTTCTAATTCTTACCAGAGCCTAGAGTACGCTCCTTCTCTAGGGACAGTGTTAATTGCAGTCCCTGTCTCCCTTCCTGGAGCGACTGCTGCTGCCACCGGTGCAATATTAGGATTATAGGGAGCATAACTTGGCTCCTTCTCCAAAAAAGGAATCTTATTGTTTACATATAAACTTAAAGCCTGAATTTTCATCAGACCCGTATTTTGGCCAAAATACTGCTGTTTCCTTAATTGGTTCTTTTGTCCAGACTAATACACAATATTTAACCATTTTCTTCTTTTATCATCTCCTCTATTTTTGAGATTATTTTTCCAATTTCTTATCATTCTTCAGGAAGAACTGTTGGTAGGCACTCCCCCAGGGATATCTCCCTGTCTCCTGGAACTCATATTTCCCATTTCTCCTAGCCCTTGTCAGCATGCTGCTACAGAAATTTCCCTCCTGCAGGGTACCACACACTAACATTCTGATTCTGGAAAATGGGGGTGTACTGCCAAGCACATCCCCGTGCAAGGGATACCAGATTCCCTGGTGTACTGACAGGCATTTCCCCGTGCAAGGAGTGCCGTACACCAAATTTCCTGAGACTCTTCATTTCTCTCTCATATCTCAGACTTCGTCCGTCTCCGGTTGTGTCCCTCGCGGAGCTACGGAACTGTGGATCAGGACCCCACACTCACTTCGTACCAAAGTATGTCTCAATCACACGTCACACAGTCTCACCCGACCCCCCAAGGCAATACTTAATATTTTTACCTTGGTCTGTGCACAGAGTTACTGGATCGATTCTCAAACCCGGAGTGCCTACCTTCTTCCCTTCCCCAGTACTTCATGGATCCTGCCTCTTTAATCAGTCTCGGGCCCTCTGTCTGCTCTCTGCAGAACCGACACCGTCGATGCACAGGACCGCTGAAATCAGCGGGGCATGCCTTCCTACTGCTGCGGTGGCGGGGCTCCCTGTTAGGTGACTGGCTCCTGGACGAGCCCTCAAATTGTGAGAAACACTCTGTAGCCAATAACTTAGGCTCAGGCGAGGATCTCAGTGAAGTAGTAATTTTATTCGCGATTGCAATGGCGGGCGTACCACAAGCAGGAGCGCGCCCACTAGTCGCATAGTACAGTTTATGTACTTTATTTCTCGACAACCGGGACCCTCCCCTGTTTCCCCATTGACTGGGCAATCCAGGTTCACAACAATATCTTTAAGGATATTTTTCTTAGAGCGCAAGAGCTCTCCATCCCCATGTGCAATAAATCAAGCAGGGAAGGCAGGAAACCGGTATGGCTGAGCAATGACCTCCTGGTCAAACTTAGGCAAAAGAAGGAACTGCACAGGCAGTGGAAACAGGGCCGTGTGCCCTGGGAAGAGTACAGAAATGCTGTCCGGACGTGCAGGGATGGGATCAGGAAAGCCAAGGCACTGACAGAGCTAAACTTGGTGAGGGATGCAAAGAATAACAAGAAGGGATTTTACAGGTATATTGGCCAGAAAAGAAAGACTAAGGAGAGTGTACCAGCTCTGAAAAATGTAGATGGAGGACTGGTGACAACAGATATGGAGAAGGCTGAGGTACTCAACAACTTCTTTGCCTCAGTCTTCACTAGCAGTCAGTCTTCCCACATCTCTCAAGTCTCCGAAACTCTAGGCAGGGACTGGGGGAGCAGAGTCCCTCCCACTGTAAGCAAAGAGCAGGTTTGGGACCACCTGATGAAACTAAACAGCTACAAGTCTATGAGGCCTGATGACATCCATCCTAGGGTCCTGAGGGAACTGGCTGATGTAATTGCTGAGCCACTCTCCATCATATTTGAAAAGTCCTGGTAGTCAGATGAAGTCCCTGGTGACTGCAAAAAGGAAAACATCACTCCCATTTAAAAAAAATGGGAGTACAAAGGAGGACCCGGGGAACTACAGACCAGTGAGCCTCACCTCTGTGCCTGGCAGGATTATGGAACAGATCCTCCTGGAAGCAATGTCAAAGCTCATGCAGGACAAGGAGGTGATCCAAAACAGCCAGCATGGCTTTACCAAGGGTAAATCGTGCCTGACCAGTCTGGTGGCCTTCTATGATAAGGAGTTGGCTTGATAGATGCACCCAGAGGTTGGTGGTCAATGGTTCTATGTCCAGGTGGAGGCTGGTGATGAGTGGTGTACCTCAGGGGTCTGTCTTGGGACCGGTGCTTTTCAGTATCTTCAACAATGACATTGGTGGGACTGAGTGCACCCTCAGCCAGTTAGCAGATGGCACCAAGCTGAGTGGTGCAGCTGATACAACAGAAGGAAGAGATGCTACCCAAAGGGACCTGGACAAGCTTGAAGTGGGCCCATGTGAACCTAATGAAGTTCAACAAGTCCAAGTGCAAGGTGCCGCACCTGGGCTGGGGCAATCCCAGACATGAGTACAGACTGGGAGAAGAACTCATTGAGAGCAGCCCCGCGGAGAGGGATTTGGGGGTTCTGGTGGATGAGAAGCTGGACGGGAGCCAGCAGTGCACGCCTGCAGCCCAGAAGGCCAACTGCATCCTGGGTTGCATCAAAAGAGAAGTGGCCGGCAGGTCGAGGGAGGTGATTGTGCCCCTTTACTCTGCCCTTGTGAGGCCCAACTTGGAGTACTGTATTCAGGTCTTGAGCCCCTAGCACAAGAAAGATGTGGACCTGTTAGAACGGGTCCAGAGGAGGGCCACAAAGATGATCAAGGGACTGGAGCACCGCTCCTATGAAGAAAGGCTGAGAGAGCTGTGGCTGTTCAGCCTGGAGAAGAGAAGGCTCCAGGGAGACCTCGTTGTGCCTTTTCAGTACTTAAAGGGTTCTTATAAAAAGGATGGAAAGGGACTCTTTACTCGTGTAGATAATGATGGGCAAGGGAGAATGGTTTTAAACTGAAAGAGGGGAGATTTAGATTGGATGTTAGGAAGAAATTCTTCACGCAGAGGGTGATGAGGGAGGCACTGGAACAGGTTTCCCAGAGAGGTTGTGGATGCCCCATCCCTGGAGGTGTTCAAGACCAG
>MU011015.1:370-12418 GCA_011074415.1 Stictonetta naevosa
AAAAAGAGGGTTTATAATCTTTGGAAAAGTGGGCAGGCCACTAGGGAGGACTATAAGGATGTAGCGAGGCTGTGCAGGGACAAAATTAGGAAGGCCAAAGCTCATCTGGAGCTCAATCTGGCTACTGCCGTTAAAGATAACAAAAAACGTTTTTACAAATACATCAACACAAAAAGGAGGACTAAGGAGAATCTCCATCCTTTACTGGATGCAGGGGGAAACTTAGTCACAAGAGATGAGGAAAAGGCGGAGGTGCTCAATGCCTTCTTTGCCTCAGTCTTTAGCGGCAATACCGGTTGTTCTCTGGATACCCAGTACCCTGAGCTGGTAGAAGGGGATGGGGAGCAGGATGTGGCCCTCACCATCCATGAAGAACTGGTTGGTGACCTGCTACGGCACTTGGATGTGCGCAAGTCGATGGGGCCGGATGGGTTCCACCCAAGGGTACTGAGAGAACTGGCAGAGGGGCTGGCCAAGCCCCTATCCATCATTTATCAGCAGTCCTGGCTATCGGGGGAGGTCCCAGCTGACTGGCGGATAGCAAATGTGACGCCCATCTACAAGAAGGGCCGGAAGGCAGACCCGGGGAACTATAGGCCTGTCAGTTTGACCTCAGTGCCAGGGAAGCTCATGGAGCAGATCCTCTTGAGAGTCATCAGGCGGCACTTGAAGGGCAAGCAGGCGATCAGGCCTAGTCAGCATGGGTTTATGGAAGGCAGATCCTGCTTGACGAACCTGATCTCCTTCTATGACAAAGTGACGCGCTGGGTGGATGAGGGAAAGGCTGTGGATGTGGTCTACCTTGACTTCAGCAAGGCTTTTTACACCGTCTCCCACAGCATTCTCCTCAAGAAACTGGCTGCGCTTGGCTTGGACTGTCGCACGCTTCGTTGGGTTAGAAACTGGCTGGATAGCCGGGCCCAAAGAGTCGTGGTAAATGGAGTCAAGTCCAGTTGGAGGCCAGTCACTAGTGGCGTCCCCCAGGGTTCGGTGCTGGGGCCGGTCCTCTTTAATATCTTCATCAATGATCTGGACGAGGGCATTGAGTGCACCCTCAGTAAGTTTGCAGATGACACCAAGTTAGGTGTGTGTGTCGATCTGCTCGAGGGTAGGAAGGCTCTGCAGGAGGATCTGGATAGGCTGCACCGATGGGCTGAGGTCAACTACATGAAGTTCAACAAGACCAAGTGCCGGGTCCTGCACCTGGGGCGCAATAACCCCAAGCAGAGCTACAGGCTGGGAGATGAGTGGTTGGAGAGCTGCCAGGCGGAGAAGGACCTGGGAGTGATGGTGGACAGATGGCTGAACATGAGCCAGCAGTGTGCCCAGGTGGCCAAGAAGGCCAACGGCATCCTGGCTTGTATCAGAAACAGTGTGACCAGCAGGGCTAGGGAAGTGATTGTCCCCCTGTACTCGGCTCTGGTGAGGCCTCACCTCGAATACTGTGTTCAGTTTTGGGCCCCTCGCTACAAGAAGGACATGGAGGTGCTTGAGCGGGTCCAGAGAAGGGCGACGAAGCTGGTGAGGGGCCTGGAGAACAAGTCCTACGAGGAGCGGCTGAAGGAGCTGGGCTTGTTCAGCCTGGAGAAGAGGAGGCTCAGGGGCGACCTTATAGCTCTCTACAGATACCTCAAAGGAGGCTGTAGCGAGGTGGGGGTTGGTCTGTTCTCCCACGTGCCTGGTGACAGGACGAGGGGGAATGGGCTTAAGTTGCGCCAGGGGATTTTTAGGTTAGATGTTAGGAAGAACTTCTTTACTGAAAGGGTTGTCAGGCACTGGAACAGGCTGCCCAGGGAGGTGGTGGAGTCACCATCCCTGGAAGTCTTTAAAAGACGTCTAGATGTAGAGCTTAGGGATATGGTTTAGTGGGGACTGTTAGGGTTAGGTTAGAGGTTGGACTCGATGATCTTGAGGTCTCTTCCAACCTATAAATTCTGTGATTCTGTGATTCTGTGAAATTCTGTGATTCTGTGGATAAGGTTCACAGTAACCTGAAAATTAGCAAAATTGTTAACCATATGTCAAGAAAATACCTCACTGAAACAGGACAGAATCTTAAATGCAGCAATTGAAGTAGCAAACAGAATTTATAAGCAAACAAAATAAAATGAATTGGATGGACCACTTAATGGCTAAGGAATTGGCTGGATGGTTGCACTCAAAGAGTTGAAGTCAATGGCTTGACGTCCAGGTAGAAAATAATGATGAGTGGTGTTCCTCAGTGGTCTGTACTGGGACTGGTGCTATTTAACATCTTTGTTGGTGACATAGACAATAGTATTGAGTGCACCCTCAGCAAGTATGTGGATGGTGCCAAGTTGAGTAGTGTGGTCAACACACTGAAGGGAAGGGATGGCCCTCAAGAGTTGGCCCCCACAAACAACATGCTGTTCAACAATGCCAAGTACAAGGTCCTGCACCTGGATCAAGGCCATCCAGACCATTAATACAGACTGGGCAATGAAAGGACAGAGACCTGCAAAGAAGGATTTGGGCATACTGGTGGATTAAAAGTTCAACACCAACCAGGAATGTGTGCTTGCAACCCAGGAAGTCAACCATATCCTGGGCTATATCAAAAGAAGTGTGGCAAGTAGGTTGAGGTAGGTGATTCTCCACCTCTAGCCCACTCTCATAGGACCTCACCTGGAGTACTGCATTGATCTTTGTGACCCCCCAGCATAAGAAAGACATGGACCTGTTAGATTGGATCCAGAAGAGGGCCATGAAGACGACCAGAGGCCTGGAGCACCTCTCCTATGAAGACAAGCTTATGAAGTTGGAGTTATATATCAACATATATATCAACATTGCCAAAGACTAAACTAAGATGCAGTTGAACAGCTTAACAGGAGAGACGGCAGTTTATGCTACTGACAAGTGATGTTAAGAGAAAATGGTCTAAAAGCTCAATGTCTCTCATTTATACAATATCTCTTAGTCCCGGGTTATTTTACTTTTCCTCTTTTTTTATTTTATTTTATTTTTTTCCAATCACACATAAAGGAGTTTTATTTTTTATCTACAGCAGAATAAAAATTGTGCTCGCTTTGGCATCACATATACTAAAATGGGAACAATACAGAGATTAGCATGGCCCCTGCGCAAGGATGACATGCAAATTCATGAAGCATTCCGTATTTTTTTTAGGAGAGTGTTCCCCCTCTGATAAACAAGACAGGAGAACTGGCTTCCTCAGACATGGAAAAAACTGAGGTACTCAATAAATGCTTTGCTTCAGTGTACACTGGTGGTCAAGTTTCCTATGTCTGTCAGAATGTTGAACCTCAAGGAAAGGGTGAGAGGAGCAGATTCTGTCCCACTGTGACAGAGGAAAAAGTCCAGCACCGCCTAATGAAATTGGATGTGTACAAGTCCACGGGGCCAGATGGTATACATCCCAGGGTGCTGAGAGAGATGGCTGATGTGGTTGCCGAGCCACTCTTCATCATATTTGAAAAATCATGGCTGTTGGGTGAAGTGACTGGAAAAAGGGAAACATTACTCCCATTTTTAAGAAAGGGAGAAAGGAAGACCCGGGGAACTACAGGCCAGTGAGCCTCACCTCTGTGCCTGGGAAGATCACGGAGCAGATCCTCCTGGAAGACATGTTAAGGCATGCACAAGATAAAGAGGTGATCTGAGACAGCCAGCACGGCTTCACACAAGACAGATCTTGCCTAACCAATCTGGTGGCCTTCTGTGATGGAGTGACGGCATCAATGGACAAGGGCAATGGATATCATCTACCTGGACTTGAGCAAAGCCTTTGATATGGTCCCTCATCACATTTTTCTCTCTAAATTGGAGAGTTATGGATATGAAGGATGGACTGTTAGGTGGATGTAGTGGGTTTACGTGGCAAGGTTCTGGTAGCAGGGGGCCATAGGGGTGGCTTCTGTGAGAAGGATCTAGAAGCTGCCCCATGTTTGGTAAGGGCCCAACTGCTGACCAGAGCTGAGCCAATAAGCGATGCTGTTTTGCGCCTCTGTGAGAGCATATTTAAGACAGGGAAAAAAAACAAACAAACAAAAAAAAACATGCTGCACCACACAGCAGCTGGCAGAGAGAAGAGTGAGAAACAGCCTTGCAGGCGCCAAGGTTAGTGAAGAAGGAGGGGGAGAGGTGCTCCAGGCACTGGAGCAGAAGTCCCCTGTGGCCTGTGGTGAGGACCATGGTGAAGCAGGCTGTCCCGCTGCAGCCCATGGAGTTCCACGCTGCAGCCCATGGAGGAGACTACGGTGGAGCAGGTGGACCTGCACTGACAGAGACTGCAGCCTGTGGAAGACACCTGCTGGAGCAGATTCCGGGCCGGACCTGTAGCCCATGGAGAGGAGCCCACGCAGGAGCAGGTGACCTGGCAGGAGCTGCTGCCCATGTGTACTGGATCTGGCTGGGATGTTAACTTTCCCTGCAGCAGCCCATACAGTGCTGTGCTCTGCACTTGTAGCTAGAACAGCAGTGGAATCTCACCAGTGCTGTGTCTGCTGATGAACAGTGCTGGCACAGCATCAGGACTCTCTCTAACCCTCCTAGGGGGTGGGCAAAAAAGTGAGAAAGAAACATCACCAGGGCAGCTGACCTAAACCAACCAAAGGGATATTCCATACCATATGATGTCACACTCAGCAATAAAAGGTGGAAAAAGGAAGAAGAGGGGTGGGGTGGGCTCTCATTGCGAAAACGTCTGTCCTCCTCCCAAACACTGGCTACGTGCATTGAGGCCCTGCTTCAAGGACGTGGTCAAGCATCGCTCATTTGTGGGAAGTAGAGAGTAATTTCTTTCCTCTGCACTTCCACATAGCCTTTACTTGTTTTGTTTTGTTATTCCCTTTCCCCCTCTCTTTTCCCCTTTCCCTTTTTCCCCTTTATTTGAATTGTTTAATTAATAATAATATTTCCTTAAAAATTATTTTTTCCCCTATAATTAAATTATCCTTATCTCAACCTGTGAGTTGTTCTTTCCTTTACTTCTTCCCCTCCTCATCTAAGGAGGGGGAGTGAGAGAGCAGTTGTCGTGTTCAGCTGCCTAGCACGGTAAAACCACCACAGTCCTTTTTGGCGCCCAACGTGGGGCTCAGAGGGTTGAGATAACCATAGAATTGATTAAAACTCTTACAACTAACACACTTACTTGCTAGTCACCATGTTCAGTGTCCTGTTAATATTGGCTTGTTTGCCCATGTGTCATGTAATCCGTGTCATATTCTCCTTTCTCCTCTATATCCGATCCGAGAATGTGCTACAATCTGTGTTTGTTTTTTTTTTTTTAATTCACTGTGCTGCCAAGCACTGGCCTTGAGTTTAATCTGGCATTCAGGCTCTGCACTGTTATCATTTGGGTCTCATGGAAACTATCTTTTAGCGAATATTCAGAATTACACTGCCTTCCTTTCCTCATCTGGAAGTCAGTTTATGAATAATATCAGGAATGGTACCTTCTCCTTCTTTCACAATGGGCTAATTACAACAGTTTTTGAGTATTTTGAATATCCATGTGTAAGCCATATATTGCTCTTTCTAATTCTGAATAACGGGTTTCCTCTTCTCTCTAAGATTAGTTGATTGTTTAGAAAGCTTACCTGGCAATCTGTCCCAAAACAGTCCTGTGGCAGGTGGCAAGGTGTGTGGGAGGATATAGGCAGGTACCTGTCACGGGTGTCTCCCCCAGTAGTTTTGAACTTCACCCCTGAACAAGTGCAAAATCCAAAAAATCTGATAGAATGTTTGAGAGTCGTATGCCCTGACCCTGACAATGCCGGAGAACGACAGCTTGCGGCATTGTGCTGGGTCCTGGCTTACTCCTATCAAACACTGTTTAACATCATCCAGCACTTTGAAGAGAAGGAGAAAGTCTCTAAATCTTATGAGCAGATAACACATGCTGTGGCTGACCCAGAGGACCAACCAACTATTATATCAGTCGCCCCCATAGTCAAGTCAAAACAATGGAAACACAAGTCAGCTCGTTTAGTAAGGGAAGAAGCCTCTCCTAAGAAGGAGGGAGAAGGGGAAATGGCAGGCAGCTCTAAAGCAGAGCCATCACAAAAACAGCAGGAAGAAGAGATGGAAATCATAAAGGAATCAGAAACCACTCGATCCCTATCCCTGAGCGAGTTGCGAGAAATATGAAAGGATTATGGTCGACACCCAGGTGAACACATCCTCACCTGGCTGCTTCGATGCTGGGACACTGGGGCCAATAGCCAACAATTAGAAGGCAATGAAGCCAAGCAGCTGGGATCCCTCTCTAGGGAAATGGTAATTGACAAAGGAATTGGGAGAGGGACACAGGTTCTCAGCCTCTGGAGGCGACTCCTGCCAGCTGTGAAAGAAAGGTATCCCCATAAGGAAGACATTATATATCAAGTAGGCAAGTGGGCCACTATGGATAAAGGTCTCCAGTAACTGAGGGAATTAGCTGTGCTGGAGATGATTTATAGTGATTTGGACAATGCCCAGACACCTACAGATCCCGATGAAGTCCAGTGCACAACATCCATGTGGCATAAATTGGTGCGGAGTGCACCATCATCACATGCCAGTACGCTGGCAATATTTAATTGGGATGAGGGGATGGGACCAACAGTGTATAATCTGTCCTGCCAGATTAAAAAATATGAAGACAATCTCTCTGCTCCACTACGGGCCTGTGTCTCAGCCATGGAGAAACAGTCCGAAAGACTTGACCACCTTGTAGAACGAGCATATCCCCCCTCATCCAGATGGAGTGATATTTCAGCCACTAAAAATCAGTATTTTCCTGCTCGAGAGAGAGTACCCAAGACGCACACCACGTGGCACCTTGTGGTTTTATCTGCGTGACCACGGGGAAGATATGAGGAAGTGGGATGGTGTACCTACTTCAACCCTAGCTGCTCGGGTACGTGAATTGAAAGGACATACAGCAGCAAGAAGAGGGGCCCCTAAGAAAAACGCTGCTCCAGTTTCTGTTGGGCAGTTCTCCAGAGGCAGTAAAAGAGCTGATGAAATCCTTGACCCTGATGAAGGGACCTCTGCTTCTCATTTGCAAGAATTAAGTGGCAGATGCTCCAACCAGGACTAGAGGGGCCCTGCCTCTGGCCAGGTAGAGGAGAGGGATAACCGGATTTATTGGACTGTGTGGATCTGATGGCCTGGCATATTGGAACCACAAGAATACAAAGCTCTAGCGGACACTAGCGTACAATGTACTTTAATGCCATCAGGCTACCATGGACAGAACCCATTTGTATCTCTGGAGTGACAGGGGGATCCCAACAGCTAACAGTATTGGAAGCTGAAATGAGTCTAACTGGGAATGAGTGGCAAAAGCATCCCATTGTGACTGGCCCAGAGGCTCCATGCATCTTTGGCATAGACTACCTCAGAACTACCTTCTGTTCAGCTGCCTAGCACGGTAAAACCACCACACCATGGGGGACTCATGTTGGAGCAGTGTGCTCCTGAGGGATGGACCCCGTGGTACAGACCCATATCTGGAGCAGTTCTTGAAGAGCTGCTGCCTGTGGGAAGCCCACGCTAGATCAGTTCTGCAAGGACTGCATCCCGTGGGAGGGACCCCACAGCACAGGGGACGAGAGTGACCGAGAAGGAGTGGCGGAGAAGAAGCGCTATAGACTGACCATAACCCCCATTCCCCCATTCCCCTGCACCTCTCAGGGGGAGGAGGTGGAAGAGGGTGGATGGGGGGGAAGGTGCTTTTGGTTTATTTCCTTTATTTCTCACTTGTCTAGCTTGTTAATAATAAGCAATAAATCTTACTGTCTCTCTATGCTGAGTCTGTTTTGCCCATCATGATAATTACTGCGCGATCTCCTTGTCCTTATCTCAACCCTTGAGCCCTTTTCATCATATTTTCTCCCTGTTCTTCATTTTGGAGGGGGTGTGAGAAAGCGATTATGGTGGAGCTCGGCCACCCACCCGAGTAAAACCACCACAGTGGATAAAGAATTGGTTGGCTGGTTGCAGACAAAGGGTTGTGGTCAACGGTTCTATGTCTGGGTGGAGGCTGGTCACAAGTGGTGTCCCTCAGGGGTCAATCTTGAAACCGGTGCTCTTCAACGTCTTTATCAATGACATAGACAACGGAATCAAGCGCACCCTCAGCAAGTTTGCAAGTGACACCAAGCTGAGCGGTGCAGTCGATACAGTAGAGGGAAGGGATGCCATCCAGAGGGACCTGGACAGGCTGGAGAAGTGGGCCCATGAGAACCTAATGAGGTTCAGCAAGGCCAAGTGCAAGGTGTTGCACTTGGGCTGGGGCAATCCCAGGTATTTATATAGACTGGGTGAAGAAGAACTTGAGAGCAGCCCCGCGGAGAAGGACTTGGGGGTCCTGATGGACGAGAAGCTGGACATGAGCCGGAAGCGCACGCTTGCAGCCTGGAAGGCCAGCTATGTCCTGGGCTGCATCAAAAAAGGGGTGGCCAGCAGGGAGAGGGAGGCGGTTGTCCCCCTCTACTCTGCTCTTGTGAGACCCCACTTGGAATACTGCATGCAGGCCTGGGGCCCCAAACACAAGAAGGATGTGGAGCTCTTGGAACGGGTCCAGAGGAGGGCCACTAAGATGATCAGAGGGCTGGAGCACCTCTCCTATGCAGAAAGGTTGAGGGAACTGGGCTTGTTTAGCTTGGAGAAGGCTCCAGGAAGACCTCATTGCGGCCTTCCAGTACTTGAAGGGAGAGTATAAACAGGAGGGGGAATGCCTGTTTACATGTATTGATAGTGATAGGACAAGGGGGAAAGGTCTTAAACTAAGACGGGGGAGATTTAGGTTAGATATTAGGAGAATGTTTTTTCACTCAAAGGGTGATGAGGCACTGGAACAGGTTGCCCAGAGAGGTTGTGGATGCCCCTTCCTCAGAGGCATTCAAGGCCAGGCTTGATGTGACTCTGGGCAGCTTACTCTAGTGGTTGGCAACCCTGCCCAGAGCAGGGGGCTTGAAACTAGATGATCTTTAAGGTCCTTTTCAACCCAGGCCAATCTATGATTCTATGGTTCTATGAAAAATGAATTGCAGAACTTGCCTTTTTTTTTCTTATGTGTGTTTTTGAAAAAAATATTTTTTGGTTTTCTTATAGTTTTATCAGGGTCTGATTATTCTCTTATTTGATTGATGGCTATATTTGACCAAATCTTCATTTTATGTTAATTGCTTCAGTTCTGTTACTTTTGCCTGTGACTGTCCCAAAGGATGTGTAGCTGTGATGTCCTTTAAAAGCTGTGTAGAAAACAAAACAGATTTTGAATCAGGCTTTCACTGACATTTATGTTTATTCTCTGAAAAAAAAAAAAAGACTGTTGCATTTATAAATAAATAAATAAATAAATCTTGTGCACTGTACTTTTTGCACCTCACTTAGCTCGTTCTATCAAACTAAACAGGTTAGTTTCACTTTCTGCTCTCCAGTGATGAAGGGTACCAAAAGCCTTTCTATTTTCTCAAACTTATGTAAAAATCACTTGCCTTTGAATTCCTGTTTTATATTAGTAGTGCTACTTTAACGTTGCCTGAACTTAGAATATACAAATAACTATATTGAATCAGACCAAGTGAACACTTAGCCTAGTATCCCATCTTACACAAGTGATATAGTCAAGTCCCAGGAAAGACTCCAAATATAAAATAAACATATTCTGTTACTGTGCAGAATATTCTTATAGCCTACAAAAACTTTTTTTCCCTAGAGCTTTTGTCTTTGCATCTAAAAGATTTCAATGAATTTCTCTTCTATGACCATATCCAATCATTTTTTATAATACATATAAATTGCAATAACCACTGCATCCTGAAGCACGGAGTTTCACAATGCAATTATTTAGTACACTTTAAGATTCTTAGGCATATATGTTTCAAGAGAGGAAAGGAATTGTGTTATATGTTATTAGGAAAGTCATAATTATTGGAGGTGGGATTGAACTAATGCAGTTTTAAATATCCAAAAGTAAGGAGTTTGTCCAAACTATCTGTCTAAATTCTAGTTATGAACAATGATGAAAGAGAGGGAACTGCACAGGACAACTCTTTCCACATACCTCTCCCTTATCATGGAATAAAACTTCCTGTACTTATGTTTGTTTCCATTAACTAAAGTTGGACAACCATTTTAGGTGAGATGCCAGAAATTTTAACCAAATGAATGCAAATAAAGCGAGTCACTCCCCATATTACTTTGGCCAGGATGAGTCTTCATCAAAAATACCTAAAAATCCAAACATTAAATGAGCCATTATTTGCACTATGTAGTCTACCTATACAATTTAAAGCATGACTGTATTTTCATAAATTTCAACATGGATCAGGAAAACATCACTTCTTCCTGCCAGGAACTTCATTTTCACCAGTGGATAAACTTTGTATTTAAAACTCAGTAGGTGAGTATATCTTACATCTTTAATTTTTGAAAGAGGGAGATACTGATGTGGCAAAATTAGTTTAATTAAGGTCTATCATTTGTTAGTCAAAATTGGCTTGATTATCTTGAACTGAGGAAATCTTAAATTTACTGGTACAGGTTTGGCCTAACCTTCTCAGATATATTTTTGGAAGCCCTTTTGCTGTCTCTTATTCTTTCAAAACACTTCTTAGGGTAATCTCATTATACAGAATAGCATCCACAATTAATAGATTTACTAGGATTATCAAGAGGGTTTTAAGGCAATATAAATGAGGGAAAATGATACTATGACAACCAAGTTGCACACACTTTAATATTTAAGTCAGCCTGTAGGCTCCTTATTATGACAAATCCCTTCACAAACAATCTTGCAAGAAACCCATTCTTTAGCTCTGCTTCCATTAAGATAAATGTCTGAAGACGGCATTTGGGATACCTAATACAGGTATTTAATTTGCACTTAAATTTTATAAATCTCATGGTTACTGTAGATCTCTTGCTTAAATGCCTGAAATAAAGTGTGATTAAGAATCTAAACCAAAGTCATTTTAAAATATAGGCATAAATTGTTTTACATTCACTAATTTAGTACAAGATCTTCACATAATAGATTGTGAAAACACAGTTGACCTGAACGTTATCAGTCTTCTTGGTACCAAAGTTCTGTAATATCTTTCTATCTTTAAAACTATGCTGAAATCAAGAAAAAAAAGTTTTTTTTTTTTCAAATAATTAATAACAGAAGTTTCAAAACTGAGACACGAGTAAAAATATTTGAAACTAAGCATATTCCACATCCTCCATCCAAAGTCAGATTCCAAAATACAGACATTTTAAAATGACTTAGAATCTAATTGAATCAAATCAAACAGAATTAAATAGTTCAGTTGGTAGGGACCTCCAAAGATCAAGTCCAACTGCCTGAGCACTTCAGGGCTAACGAAAAAATAAAGCATATTAATGAGGGCATTATCCAAATGCCTCTTGAACACTTACAGGCATAGGTCATCAACCACCTCTTTAGGAAGTCTGTTCTGGTGTTTGACCACCCTCATGGGAAATACATTTTTCTCAATGTCTACTCTGAACTTCTGGTGCAGCTTTGTTCCATTCCTATGCATCCTGTCATCAGTTACAAAGAAGAGGTTGGCACCTCCTTCTCCTCTTCCTCTACACAGGAAGCTGTAGAGAGCACTGAGGTCAGCTCTGAGCCTACTCTTTTCCAAATTAGACAGCTCAAGTGTTCTCAGCCTCTCCACACAGAACATGCATTCCTGCCCTTTCACCAGCTTTGTTGCCCTCTGGATATTTTCAAGTATTTTAATATCCTTTTTATATTGTGGAGACCAAAATTGCACACAATATTCAAGGTGAGGCCTAACTAACACCAAATATTGCAGGAGAATCACCTCTTTTGACAAGCTAGCTATTATAATGGTTTTGGGTGAGTTAATTTTCTTCATAGAGGCTCATATGATGCTGTGTTTTGGATTTTTTATGAAAATAGTGGTGATAACACACCAGTGTTTTAGTTGCTGCAAAGCAATGCTTACACAGAGACAAGGACATTTCTGCTTCTTGTGCTGCCCTGCTAGTGAGGGGACTGAGGGTGTGCAAGGTGTTGTGGTTTAACCTGGCCGGCAGTTA
>MU011020.1:1687-19703 GCA_011074415.1 Stictonetta naevosa
AGAAAAGAAAAGAAAAGAAAAGAAAAGAAAAGAAAAGAAAAGAAAAGAAAAGAAAAGAAAAGAAAAGAAAAAAAAGAAAAGAAAAGAAGAAAACCCTCAGCTGGGAAAGGTTAGCTCTTACAGTCTGTCTATATTAGACTGTTAGATCTCTGGTCTATATGGGAAGGTTGCATCACATCAGAACAAATGGATGTTATCAAGATTCCATTAACATGCTTTGCTGCAGGCTAAGAAACATGCACACCAAGAATTTACTGCAGTTCACTTGATGGGTAGTAACTTGTCGGGGATCAAGTGCACCTTCAGCAAGTTTGCAGATGACACCAAGCTGAGTGTTGTGGTTGATACAAGAGAAGGAAGGGATGCCATCCAAATGGATCTGGAGAAGCTTGAGAAGTGGGCTCACATGAACCTAATGAGGTTCAACAAGTTTAAGTGCAAGGTGCTGCACCTGGGTCGGGGCAATCCCAGACATGAGTACAGACTGGGTTGAGAACTCATTTAGCACAGCTCTGCAGAGAGACTTGGGAGTTCTAGTGGATAAAAAGCTTGACACGAGCCAGCAGCGTGTGCTTGCATCCCAGAAGGCAAACTGCATCCTGGGCTGCATCAACAGAGGCATGGCCAGCAGGTTGAGGGAGGTGATTTTCGCTCTCTACTCTGCCCTTATGAGGCCCCACTTGGAGAACTGCATCCATATAATTCTATGATTCTATGAAAATAAATATAGGGCATCAATTTTATACTGCTAGTTTCTTCAACAAAATTCAAACATATTTACTGGAAAAACAGATATTTCTCCACAAGTCAGAACCCTTTTGTTCAATGCTACAAAATATATGTATTTTAATATTAATAATGATAGTGATTTTTTTTTCCATAGGAAACACAAAAATAATGCAAAAAATGGTCCAATTTCCAGCATCCATACAGTAGTTAGCAAACTTAAGTTGGAGTAATGAAAGCAAGAAATGAAAGAGAATCACCATTTTTAAATTGCAGATACAAAGGAAAAAGCCTATGCCTATGGATTGAAAACTACAACTGTTTTCATATGTTTCTGACACAGATTTTCATTTCCTTTCTAGCACGTCTGCTATTTATAACAATGATGGAGTTGCAATAGCAATTAATTGTTAAACAATAACTTCCTTTATATCAATATATTTAATAAAATTATAGAATCATAGAATCATCAAGGTTGGAAAACACCTCCAAGATCATCTGGTCCAACCATCCCCCAACTACCGGTATCACCCAATAAACCATGTCCCTAAGCACCAGGTCCAACCTTTCCTTAAAAAAAAACAGGGACGGTGACTCTACAAACCTCCCTGGGCAACCCATTCCAATGCCTGACTACTATCTCTGAGAATAAATGTCTCCTAATTTCCAACCTAAACCTCCCCTGGCGCAACTTGAGGCCATTCCCTCTAGTCCTATCACTAGATATCTGTGAGAAGAGGCCGATCCCCAGCTCCCCATAACTTCCTTTCAGGTAGTTGTAGAGAGCGATAAGGTCTCGCCTGAGCCTCCCCTTCACCAGACTAAACAATCCCAGTTTCCTCAGCTGCTCTTCATAAGACGTGTGTTCCAGACCCTTCACCAGTTTCGTAGCCCTTCTCTGGACGCACTCCAGGAACTCAATGTCTTTCTTGTAGAGAGGGGCCCAAAAGTGAACACAGTATTTGAGGTGCGGTCTCATCAGAGCTTATTACAAGGGGAAGATTACCTCCCTGGTCCTGATGGCTACACAATTCCTGATACAAGCCAGGATGCTGTCGGCCTTCTTGGCCACCTGAGCACACTGCCAGCTCATGTTCAGGCAAGCGTTGACCAACAACCCCCATATCCTTTCCTCTGCACAGCTTTCTAGCCATTCTCCCCCAAGCCCCAAGCGTTGCATGGGGTTGTTCTGAACAAAGTGCAAGACCCAGCACTTAGCCATGTTGAACCTCATCCCATTGGCTTCTGCCCATCAATCCAACCTGTTCAGGTCCCTCTGCAGGGCCTTCCTATCCTCCAGCAGATTGATACTTCCCCCCCAACTTGGTGTCGTCTGCAAACTTCCTGAGGGTGCACTCAATTCCCTCATCAAAATCATCAATAAACATATTAAAGAGGATGGGCCCCAACACCGACCCCTGAGGAACACCACTGGTGACCAGTTGCCAGGTGGATTTCACGCCATTCACCACTACTCTCTGGGCCTGGCCATCCAGCCAGATTTTAACCCAGAAAAGAGTGTACGTGTCCAAGCCATGGGCTGCCAGCTTCTCCAGGAGAATATTGTGGGAGATCGTGTCAAAGGCTTTGATGAAGTCTAGGTAGACTACTTCAACAGTCTTTCCCTCATCCACCAGGCAGGTCACCTGGTCATAGAAGGAAATGAGTTTGGTCAGGTAGGACTTGCCTTTCATGAACCTGTATGCTGGCTGGGCCTGATTCCCTGGTTGTCTTGAACATGCTGTGCCCCGCATATGCTGCGTGATTGCATTCAAGATGATCTGTTCCATTACCTTTCCTGGCTGACAGGCCTGTAGTTCACTGGGTCCTCCTTATGACCCTTCTTTTAGATGGGCATCACATTAGCAAGTCTCCAGTGATCCAGGACCTCTCCGGTTGATCAGGACTGCTGATAGGTGGTGGAAAGCACCTCGGCAATCACGTCCGCCAGATCCCTCAGCACCCTTGGGTGAATCCCATCTGCCCCCATGGACTTGTAACAGTCCAGGTGGAGCAGCAGGTCTCTAACTGTTTCCACCTGAATTGTGGGGGGTTTCTTCTGCTCCCCGTCCCAGACTTCCAGGTCGGGAGTCTGAGTACCTTGAGGATACATGGTCTGGCTAGTAAAGGCAGATGTAAAGAAGGCATTGAGAACCTCATCCTTTTCCTTATCCTCGGTAATCATGTTCCCTCATGCATCCAGCAAAGGAAGGAGATTCTCCTTGGCCCTCCTCTTAAGGTTAATATATTTGTAAAAACATTTTTTGTTATCCTTGACCATAGTGGCCAGGTTGAGCTCATGATGGTCTTTAGCCTTTCTGAATTTTCTGCTGCATATTTTAGCAACTTCCTTGTAATCTGTCCGAGTTGCCTGTCCCTTCTTCTACTGGACATAAACTCTCTTTTTCTCCCAGAGACTCAGCAGAAGTTCTCTGTTCAGCCACACCGGTCTTCCCTGCCAGCTCGTTTTACGGCACACGGGACAGCCTGCTCCTATGCATTTAAGACTTCCTTCTTGAGGAGCATCAAGCCTTCCTGAACCCCTCTGCCCTTCAGGACTGACTCCGGAGTGTCTGGTCCTGATGTCTACAGAATTCATGATACAAGCCAGGATGCTATTGGCCTTCTTGGCCACCTGAGCACACTGCCGGCTCATGTTCAGACGAGCATCGACCAATGTGAGAAAAACCTCAATAATTTTCTTCAGACAGGACCTTCTGTGAAGCTATTTTATTCGCGATTGCAGTGGCGGGCATCTTGCCAATTAAGAGCACATTATAGTAAACATATCATAACCTTTTATTCCCTATTACCCGACACCTGATCACCTTCCCTGTTTCCTCATTGGCTGAGTACTACAGGTTCACAAGATACTCGATGCTCCTCTATACCATATATTTACTTTTTTTTTTTTATCAACCCTTTAATTTCTCCTTTTTCCTTTTTTTTTTCTCCCTTCTTCTGTTTAGAGAACTTGTGATCTTTGTGTTTTTACTGTTCTCATACTCATCCTGTTTTTCTCAAGCTCCTACCTTATTTTGGAACAGTGAGGCCTTCTACTGTCCACTTATCTACTTAGCATTTCTCCTTGTTATGACTACACAACTACCTTTGAATACAGAAAGTCAGTTTTCTACTGCAAAAACACACTCGACTTGGAAAACATGTTCGACTACAAAAACACAACTTAGTTTCTAACAATTCCCCCCTCTTCTTTTCTTACTCCTATTGTTGTTTTTGCACTTCTTCACATACCGCACTCTTGAGTTTTTCCAGCATTAAGGGTCAATATTCTTCTTCGGATGTCACGAGAGATGACAGATATACAATACCATTATTATTATGATATCAAGAAATAGTTGTTTGAGCCAATTCCATTCAGGTAACCACGAAGTTAGTTTTTCCCAAATGTTTCTAAATCCCCAGGAAGCATCATCTTGAGTCACTCTATGTAGGATCTTGTTTGATTTTTTTTCCCAAATATTTTTGAGATCATTCAAATTCGTCCCATTTGATCTACATATATAGAGCAACTAGCATTAATTACAATGCACGCTCCCCCTTGTGAAGCTAGTAATAAATCTAATACCATTCAATTCCAGAGTACTGTTTTTGCAAACTTATCTCATTTTTCTTGCATCCAGACTGTTATTTTCTAGTTCTTCAATTAGAGCTGAGATATTTACAATAGCTTTTTCTAATTCACTCACCCCTAACCAAGGTAAAAACCACCTTACAAAACTGTGAAATGCTAGAGAATTTTACTAGAGGATTATCTGGAGTCCACTTAATTCTGTGTGTGGTCTCAAGCGGCTTTGGCTTTGTGGGTCTTCAATAATAGTTACATTTGGAATGATTGCCCCCAGGGTGCAAGCTCCCTTCCATCCTAGGGGCAACACCTTCCTGGCTTTATTGCCACATAGCCAGTACCACCCCTTGCCATTTGGGACAGGCCATCCAGTTACAGGATTCTCATGTTGTATCTGGTGTGCATTATGTATACTAGCATTCCCGTGGCTACCATATTCGGTACAGTATGGATTATTCCCTACTTCATGGATAATACTTCCACAGCCAGGGTCAGTACTATTGCCCCCTGAGTTTCTACCAATGTTGCTTAAAAGGCACCTTTGATAACAAAGTATATTGTAGCCAGGATTATGTGTAGGGAGCTCAACTTCAAAATCTATTCCTTCCTGGGACTGAGCATGATCTGTCATTTTTAGAAATCTAGAGAATCCAGACACAGTTGCTGCTGGAAATAGAAATCAGGGGCAAGGCCTTTTCAGTCTTTCTAGGCATATGGGTGCAAATCCAACAATTATTTTGAGATAGAACTCGAGAGATGTTCTGGATTAATTGGAAATGCTGATTTTTCCCTCCATCCTATCACTAATCCATTGAGAACAGGTATTACTAAGATAAACTTAAAATACATCATTTATATATATATATATACACCCCTATAATCATAAAGAAATAATATTTAAGAAAAACAATAAAAATCACAAACTAATAAGGGTTCTTCTGGTCGGGATTAAATGCCCCCCTTTCTCCCACTTCCAGGGAGTGTTCCCTGGAAACACTCCAATTCTCTGTAATTCAATCCCTTTTACTCATTAATTCATTAAGAATTCTTCTAAGGAGAAGTTAAAGGTTTACAATAGATAGTTTTAACAGTTTTAACCTGAAAAGTCTTTGTTAATGCAGTCTCTCAGGTGTCAGAGTTAACTGATGCTTTTACCCAGGTATGAGTCCACCCTTTCTCAGTCGTTCTTCCTGCCATCTCAGTAGTCAAGAGCACTTGGAACAGTCCATCCCACTCAGGTTGCAGCTTCGATTCTCTCCATGTTCGCATCAGAACCCAACCTCCTGCTCAGAATGGATCAGGGCTTCCAAGGGTGGGGTTTGAGCTAACTCCCACATCTTTTCTTGGTGCAGTTTGAATTCAGAGAAGTGCCAAAGGTAAACACTTCGTTTCGGGAAGATAAGTTTCCAGAACTTAGTCAATATTTTCAACAGTTCTATACCTGGGAATTTTTTGTTCTAGAATTACTTTAGTTACTATGTTTGCAGTAGCAGATACTGAAAGGATAGCTTCCACTCACCCTGACAAATGATCGCCCAAGAGTAATAAGTATTTAAATCTACCTACTCTAAGGAGTTCTGTAAAATCTACCTGCACATTTTGGAAGCGCTGAATTCCTGGTTCTCTCCCCCCTTTGGGCTGACTGTGGATAATTTTCCTATTTACCTTTTGACATACTACACAACTCCTGCATACTTGTTCAGCCAGAGTAGTTCCGGGAATACGCAGCACATCCGGGTATGTTCTGCGGCTGCGCGCACTGTTGCTAGGGGGTCGTCTCGGTCCCTCTGGTGGTCGTGAAGATGAAGGCCGTAGTCTTCCTCTGCGTTGTGAAACAACTTCTTCTTATTTGGTCATGTTGGCCCAGCATGAGGCAGGAAGGCAGGATGTTGTCACACTGGTTTAGCAACTTATCAGGAAGTGGTTACAAGAGCTTTGCAACAGTGACTTTAAACAAAAAAGGGAACAAAGATGCAAAACGAAAAGGGGGGGGGGCTCCCCCTCAGAAGAGTCTTTCCTTCTTCTAACAATGAACAATTATTTATAACCTATTACACAGACCAACCTGCTCCTGACGAATAGACCCCCATGGCACAGACCCACACCTGGAGCAGCTCCCAAAGAGCCCATTTTTCGCTGCCTGTAGAGAAGCCCACACAGGACCAGCCCAGGAAGGTCGGCTCCCTGTGGGAGGGACTGCACACCAGAGCAGGGGAGAGAGTGACTGTGAAGGAGCGGGAGAAACGAAGCACCACAGGCCGACTGCAGCCCCAACTCCTGCCCCCTCCCGTGCCACTCAGGGCAGGGAAGAGGTGGAAGAGAGTGGATGGGGGAAGGTGTCCCAACTTGTTTCTCTGTTTCTCACCGCTCTAGCCCGTCAGCATATGGTAATAAATTTTATTAATCTTCCTATGCTGTCTGTTTTGCCCACAACAGTACTTGTCGAGTAATCCCCACTGAGGTACACCTTTTCATTTATCAGGGAACTAGCTTTCTGAGAAGCTTCAACTCCCCTATTCTGAATTTATAACAGCAATCTCTCCTCCTTCTTCTACTCCGGATATTCCTATTTGAAGTGGCCGGCCTGGCCACACTGAAAACATCTTCTCAAAGCCTGTCCCTGCTAGGATTTAGGTTACAACACAGGTAGCTTTCCTTGCCTGACATTCCTTCATCTCCCTTCCTCTCCTTTCCATCCTGGGCCCAACTCCTCCTGAAAGTCCCTCTATCTCCTTCCCTCTGCCTCACTACCCAGTATGCTGTGAATAACATTTGTTTTGCTGTCTACTTTTGCTTCTCATCTCCCCTCCTGGCATACACCTTCATACTACCTACACTGTTCACTCCATCCTCCCACCTTCTGGAGCTTTTTCTGCGTATCTGGCCAGGCTTTAATCACAAAATTAACTTTCAAGAGCCCTTGGGCTACTGGGTCCTCAGGATTCATCCCCGAGTACTTTCTAATTCTGGCCCTGAGTCTCTCATATGATTTCTGTGTTGTGGGTTGTTATTATTCCAGTTGGATAAGCAGATATTTCTGCTCTATCAGAATTACTCTCAGTATGGGGAGGGGGAGACGGAGTGTTAGTTCTTTCCCATTCTTGCATAGCTGCCTGCCGATTCATTCCCCTCTTAAATATTCTTCCCCAGTGAATAACATACTCAAGATGGACATTTCCCCCCCCCACACACACCCCGGAATACAAATTAGGCCTTAGAAATGGATTTGACTGTTCTGCTAGGCCCTCAATTAAAGACTTCATTTCCTCCTTAAAACTCCTAACCTCTCTGCTGGTAAAGGGGGAGTTCACATAACATATTTGTCCTTGTTCCACTGGAACCTCCCTAAGAGGATACACAGTTAGTGTTGGTACTGTTAGTATCAGGGAAGGCGAAACTCTCAAAATCTCTTCTACATTGTTCTAATTCTTGCCAGAGCCTAGAGTGCACTCCTTTTCCAGGGACAGTGTCAATTGCAGTCCCTGTCTCCCCTCCCAGAGCAGCTGCTGCCTCCGGTGTAATATTAGGATTATAGGGAGCATAACTTGATTCCTCCTCCGAAAATAGAACCTTATTGTTTACATATAAATTTCAAGCCTGAATTTTCATCAGACCCATATTTTAGCCAAAAATACTGAAGTTTCTTTTATTAGCTTTTTAGGCCAGACAATTACACAATATCAAACCATTTTTAATTATATATTTTTTTAATATTTTCCCCTCATTTTTGGGTTGTTTTTCCAAATCCTTATCATTCTCCCCAAAGAGCTATCTTTAGGCACAATCCCAGGGTCTCCAACCCCACCCTGTTGACTCTTGGAACCCTTAATCCCCATGTCTTCCTGACGTGCTGCTGTGGACTTTACCACCCACAGAGTACCACACGCCTTCACCTAGGATTAGGACAGAGGTGTACTGCCGAGCACCTCACTTCACTGTGCTCGGGGTACTGTACACCTAAGGGCCCAAACCCCCAAGACTCTCTTTCGCTCGTCTGTCTTTCTCCAGCCGAGGGGACTTCGTTCGTCCCCTCGCAGGTCTACAGAACCTCGTGGATCGGGACTGCACACTTGCTTTGCACTATAAATGCGTCTCATTCACACTCCACACAAGAGTCTCGCCGAACCCAATCCGAGGCAAGACATGGTAAAGATTCCCTTACCTCCGTCTGTGCACAGCTTCCAGGTCTGGGTTATCAACAGTAATCCCCATGCCTGTTCCCGATCCAGGCTGAACTATATGTGGGCTGTGTCTGTGTATGTCAGTGCTGACCTCTCTTCTCCCCAGAGCTTCGCAGAGCCTGTCTTCAGATTAACGGTCTCAGTCCTTTGCTGGCCATACCGAGACAACTCACCACCCCCGACGGGACCGCTGAAATCAGCAAGGTGCACCTTCCTGTCTGTGGTGGCAAGAAATCTTCAGCAGGCAACAAGATCCCGGACAAGCCCCCAAATTGTGAGAAACATCTCAAATAATTTACTTCAGACAGGACCTTCTGTGAAGCTATTTTATTTGCTGAGCTATTTTATTTTATTAATGGCAGGTGTCCTGTCAGTTAGGAGCACATTTCAGTAAACAAATGATAACCTTTTATTCCCCATTACCCGACACCTGATCACCTCCCCTGTTTCCTCATTGGCTGAGTACTACAGGTTCACAAGATACTCGACGCTCCTCTATACCATATATGCACAATTTTTCTTTTTTTTAACCCTTTAATTCCCCCATTTTTCCCTTTTTTTTTTATCCTTTCTTATGTTTTGAGAACTTGTGATCTTTGTTTTACTGTTCTCACATTGCTCATCCTGTTTGTCTCAGTTTTCTAACTTATTTTGGAACAGTGAGGCCATTTCTCCTTGTTATGACTGCACAATTACCCTGGAATACAGAAAAGTAATTCTCTACTGCAAAAACATAACTTAGTTTCTCACATTGTTCCCATCAAATTCTTGCATTTTTCATTGAAGAATATTTGCTCTTTAGAAGAGTGGGTGTTGGACAACATTTGTTTTGATGTTGCAAACCTCACACAAAGAAAGGGGTTTTAAGAATAGTGTCATTATACCTTCTTAATTAAAGATATTCATTGTACACAAATACTAGTTCTAGATGGTTGTCAGTTTTGACACTGAACATGTTTTTCTGACTAATAGCATAGTTCAAAAGCACAGAAGAGGGTCTGTGAACCGAAACTTAATGTATATTATGGCACAGCATGGACACACGTTAAGTATGCTGTAAGTAAGCTTCTGGTTGGCGTGTGTGTGTGTTGTTTTTTTGTTTGTTTGTTTGTTTTTTGAATTTTATTAAACTCCTGCAGGAAAAGAAAAGGACTCATTAGGACATGAGTTTATTTTAAAAAAATACACAAAAAACAGTTCTTTGCCAAGCCTTTAGGGTTAGGTGTTGCTTAGAAGTTTTCTTTGTTCAAAGTTACCATGTTCCAACTGATCAATGATTCATTAGTGACTTTCAGGAAAAAAAAAGCCTAGCACTCCTATATTATTAGCCCTTTTTTGCTATGATTTATGTAGCTTATTTGTAGTTGTGCTATTCCAAGTAATATACTAAATTCAAACAAATAGTTAGCTTTTATGGACATTCATTTGGCATGATAGTGGAACTCAGGAGCAGCACAGCCACATCACACAATATGAATGTCCAAAAAAGCTAACAACTTAAAAGCAACTTCACCGTGCTGTTACACTTTCTTTTTTATTTATATAGAGATGTGTAGTTTTTAATTGTTGACATCTTGCTCTTGAGCTTTCAGAAGAGATCTAGTGTGTTATACATTGTTGTCAGAGTTGGCAGCTTTAAGCTTGAGCCTTGTGATATTCCAACAAGCTATATGTATAAAGTTCTGCTGAGATTTCTATTTAGAATTTTGGGTGGGAGGAGAGAAATCGCATTGTTTGGTAATGATGCATACATGGAAATAATGTTTTGGCTCACTTGGCTACATTAAAATATTACTTAAGTTTTTCTTACCCAGTAGTACAGTTCTTTTCCTTTTCAGCTGACTTTTACTACAGGTAGTGTATTGAAATGAGGTGCATTTTGGTAGGCAGTGTAAATGAACTTGGCAAAAGTGATTGTTACTGTCCTAGAAACTGTTAACCTGAGTATAAATGATAACTGATATAAGCGAAAGGAGGCCAAGACAGCCAATCTGCAGTGTGCTGGTTGTAGCCTTCTGGTGGTGTGCTGTCTACACTCAGGTAGTATGGTGAAACACTATTTTAAATGAGGTTTAAAGAGGATTAATGTGGTTCACTTGATGTGAGCCACTCTTTGCAGGCCTAGAGACAGCATGAAACATTTTAAGAAGGGTGTTCCTTTTTATTTCTTGAGTTTTAAATGCCCTGTATCTTACTTCACAATACCTTTGTGTGTGTGCATGCTGTTTTTTCTTAGAATAAATGTAAACTTCGATAAACGTGTTGAGCTGTCCTTTATGTATGCATTTGAGTTTATTATTTTATAGGTGATTCGTGGAAGAACTCTACAACTCAAAGCAAATGAGTAATAAATAAGTTATATGGTTTATTATCTTGAGTCTGTATAGATGTTTATTTTCTTTCCTTTTGCTATTTCTAAGGCACGGGTCAGAGCAAGTATCTCGGCCTTTTGTGCAGAGGTATCTGTTTTGCCAGGTCCAGATTCTATTACGTCTTTGCAAGTAGTAACTGCATACCCAGCATGTCGTTTTCCGTTGATGACGTAGCTGCTCCCATCAGTGAACCATGTTTCCACATCATCAAAAGGAGTGTCCTTCAGATCCGGATGGCTGGAGTAGGTAGCTTCGATGGTCTCCAGGCAGTCATGGTGTACTGACTCCCCTTGGTTCCCGCTAAGGAAAGAAGCGGGGTTGACAATGTTAGTTACCACTATTTCTACATCATCTTGCTCTACCATGGCAGCTTGGTATTTCAGGAACCTTTGTGGGGAAAGCCAGTGACCGCCTTTCACTTCCAGCAACGCTGACACAGTGTGAGACTCTAGCATAGTCATTTTCTGGCCCAAGGTGAACTTGTGTGCTTCCTGGATATTTAGCTCCACTGCTGCATCAGCTCCGAGGCATCCTGGCCATCCCTTGGCGGCGGCATCCAACTGCTTAGAAAAATAAAGGCTCGCATGGCCTCTTTTGTCCATTGGAGGTCCCTGTTCCCATTTGCAATGAGTGCATACAGCGGTTTCACAAGCAATCCGTAATTATAGATCCACAATTTGCACCACCCCGTCATTTCCAAAAAGGTCCTCAGTTCCTTTATTGTCTCAGGTTTGGGGGTTTGACATATCGGTTCTTTGCGGTCCTGCCCCAAGGTCCGCTGCCCAGCACTAACCTCATAACCCAGGTAGATCACCTTCTGCTTTACCACCTGAGCCTTCTTTGATACCCAGTACCCCTGGAGCCCCAAAAAGTTTAAAAGGCTTACCGTCCAGGCCACACAGGCTTCTTTTGTCTGGGTGGCTATTAGGAGGTCATCTACGTACTGCAACAGCCTTCCTTCTCCTGGTGGGGCTTCCCAGGTCTCCAAGTCCTTTGCAAGTTGTTCTCCAAACAAGGTGGGCAAGTTCTTAAAACCCTGAGGCAACCCTGTCCATGTGAGCTGTGTTTTGCGCCTGCTTTTAGGGCTTTCCCATTCAAATGCAAAGATTTTTCTGGCTGGCTTCATGGAGAGGGAGGCAAAAGTAGGCATCCTTCAGGTCTAAAATGGTAAACCAAGTTAGCTCTTGTGTTAAACATGTCAATAAAGTATATGGGTTCGCCACCACAGGGTAAAGGTCCTCAGTTATCTTGTTAACAGCTCGTAAATCCTGTAGGACCCGATATGATCCAACAGGTTTTCGAACGGGCAAAATAGGAGTGTTAAAGTCAGATTGACACTCTTTTTAATAATACTAATTGGAAGAAAATTTTCAATTATACAGCTAATTCCCTCCCTATCCTCTCTTCTCAGGGGGTATTGTTTGATTCTGACTGGCTGTCTCTCCTCCTTACATTTGATTTGTATCGATGTGGTGGTTTTACTCAGGTAGGCAGCTGAGTTCCACCACAGCTGCTCTCTCACTCCCCCCTCCTCAAAGAGGAAGGGGGAGAAAATACGACATAAAGAGCTCAAGATTTGAGATCAGAATGATTTAACTAAAGGGTCTCAAAACGCGTAGTGGTTATTTGGGAGGATAGCCCCCTCCCCCACGAGAGACCCCCTTTTTATTGCTGAGTGTGACATCATGTGTTATGGAATATCCCTTTGGTTGGTTTAGGTCAGCTGCCCTGGGCCATGTCCCCTCCCCATCACTTGCCCACCCCCAGCCTGCTGTCTCTTGGGGGCTTGGAGGGAGTCCTAATGCTGTGCCAGTACTACACAGCAATAGACACAACACTGGAGTGATACCAGTGCTGTTCCAGCTACGAGTGCAGAGCACGGCACTGTGTGGGATGCTGCAGGGAAAGATGACTCCATCCCAGACAGACCCAGCACAATTGGAGGAGCATTTTTTGCCTTCCCTGGTACTTCAGTGACCCATATTCCCAGGAATACCTGACTCAAGATATCCTCATTAACCTCTTCCTTCATTTTAGGGTTTGTTGATACCTCCACATAACTCTGCTCATCTACCTCCAGAACAATCTCCCCATTTTTAAATGATATGGTGCTTGTAATTTTTCCAATAGGTCCCTTCCCAGAAGTGATTTTAGAGATTTGGGCATATATAAAAATTTATGAATGCCCCACTGTTTCCCAAGTTTGTACTTTACAGGTTTAGAAAAGTATGCCATTTCTGATTGGCCAGTTGCTCCTTTTACCATGACATAATCATTTCCTACAGGTACTAGTGCTTTATCTAAAACCGATTAAGTTGCCCCTGTATCTGTCATAAGTTCCACCTCCTTTCCCTCCTTCATTTTTATAACCAGCAGATCTGCTGGGGTAGATTTCCCTGGTCTTCCTCAGTCATCTTTTGCACGCGCGACCACCACCTCCCTTCCCCAGTTCCCTTTTCCATGTCTTTTCTGTTCTGGGCATTCATTTTTCCAGTGCCCAAATTTCTTACATAGGACACATTGATCCTTGCCTGGTCAGGGCTGTTCCTGTCTGGGCCTCCTTTTTCCTTCTTCCCTAATAACTGCTATCAGCCTCTTCTGCATGTTTAATTGAGGAAGATAAAAGTCCTCTCTCCTTCCAAATTGCCCTGTGTGCATGCACCACACCAAAGGCATATTTCAAATCTGTCCAAATGTTTGCCAGCTCAAAAGCTCTTATCAAGGTGATGATTTCCACCTTTTGGGCTGATGTTTGTTACCGCATATCCTGTGAGGCAAAATCCCTGGCGGACGAAGCTGTTGCTATCTATATACCAATCCTCCGCATCTTCTAGGGGTGTATCTTAGTCGGGGCAGCTGGAGAATACTGTGTCCATGGTGTCACGTTAAGGGGTGTAGCTGATTAACCGTTACGGGTCCAGTTGGATTCAGGGTACTGAACTATCACAATCACAGATTCACCAATAACACATTAACCGATATGGGTCTGGAAGGATTCAGAGCACTGAACTACAATGGTCATGGGTTCACCAATAACGTATAACTGCCCTTACTCTAGTCATGTTTAATGAGAACTATCATGGCTAGGAACAATGCAGTAAAGTGCAATTTATTATAGCAACAGGTATACAGGTTCTTTGGATTGCCGGCGATAATTTACTGTCTGCAAAAGCAAGCTAGCATGCATGAAATATACAGGTGCGCAGCCTGGAAATTAACACATTAAAAGGCACAAAGACTCTATAGAGATTTTTAAGCTTCCGTGGAGACACCCAGTATAACCAAGTGTTGAAATCTCACCCAAAGGTGTCCCAATGGGGGGGGGGGGGAAGACAGGCTCAGCCTGTCGACTGATCCCAGGAGTCAGGAGGTCCTTGGGACAGTGTATTCCCTTGGGATGGTATCTCCCCTGACCTCCCCTCTCTCTTAGGCCAATTTATATTATTTTCTATCTTTTAGGTCGAGCTTGAGTTACTCTAGTCAAGCATATCTTAGTTATGATTGGTGAAAAGTTTTCCCACCTCCATTAAAAGGAATAGGCTCTGAGAATGCAGAGCGCGTGCTCAGTGAGGGGTGGTCGCACCTTGGAGGCGGGTGGCTTTTGGGATGGAGGTGTGTTTTGGTATTATAATGATATTATAATGAGCAAAAGTACACTACAGTACAGCATTTGTCAAAACATGACAGGTCGTTGGCTCAGGGTAGCAAAAAGTACGGCTTATCGGTCTCGGTGTGCGCAAGAACAGTCGAGTCCCCACCTGGTCACAGAGCCTAGCTGTGGTGTCTCCACTCCACTCTATGCTCTGTACTGTTCCTTAGAGTCAGGACACCAGGTTCCCCCAGTGCGATAGCATCTAAGGTCGGAAGCCTAGGGAAAGCTCAGGTAATGCAGCTATGCCCTACCCTGAAAGCCTCTTCAATGCTGTCCATTTTCTTTAAAATGTGAATATTAGTTTTATTTTCCTAGTTACTTCAGGAAATTGCACCACACGGTCTTGATGCAATCATGACTAAGGAAAGAGGCTGGATTCACAGAATTAGCGCCAAAAAACTTTAGTAAGTCTGAAACATGGGATTACAAATTAGAGAGCAACTGATTAAGAATAAATATGTAGGCAGCACTCATTGCTTAATATGTGCTACATTTGCGATGTACTGTGCCTGTGCTGCGCTTAGGCCTCCAGATGAGCCCCTGGGGCTCCAAGAACCAGATCAGCCTAACCTTATGGTCCAGACTGTGACCAAGGGCTCAGAGAGAAGGAGGACTATTTATAAAAGGGCTTAGAGATAAGGAGGACTGTTTATAAAAGGATAAGATAAAGAATGTCAAACATGCAAGGCCTCGAGATAAAAGGAGCCCCTCGGACCCCAAAGAACCAGACCAAACCAACCTTATAGCCCAGATTGTGACCAAGAGAGCATGCACAGGGAGACAAGGTGAAAAGTTCAACTCTGATGAAGACATCTTACTTCATCCCGACGACCACCCGGACGACCACCAGAGAGTACTACGCAAGCGCAGAAGGACTGATAAGATAATTAGCATACGAAGCGGGGCTAGGCGGAGCTAGGAAATGAATATGCATAGGTGTGTTGCGAAACAATGCATATGTAATATTTTAGGGGATAAAAGAGAACGCAAGCGAGCGAATTGTTGCGCACGACTTTGGTGGGACTACCCCCCGTGTTGCCCAGCGCTGAATAAACATACCTACTTTACAATCTTACTGATTGTGGAGTCAGTTTTTTGCGATTCATTTGGCGAGCCAGCCAGGAGACACTCTGCTCAGATAGACTGCGGAGCGGACTCCCCTAGGTGAACCCCAAGTATTTTCCTCAGAGGGGACTCCACTCCCAGCTGCTCACCATGGGAGCAGACAAGGACCTCCTGAATCTGTGGAAAAACGGTATGTTTTACAGTACAGGAAGGGCCTGCAAGTCATATGTGTGGCTGGGGAAGCTGGTAAATCGCGCAGAGGCATCTGGCGAGCAACATAGTCCCTGTAAGGGAGGAGGGTACCCTACAGGCTGACCGATAGAGTAGTCAAGGGGGATTTGGTGACCGATGGAACAGCCGCTAGCGATCTTGGGAGCAGATGGAGCAAATCCGAGGTTACCGCTGCATCCCAGTTTTGGGAGCCAGGACGGACTTGCTAATGACTGTATAAGAAGCAGGAAAAGGGTAAGCGGGCATCTCACAGTTGTGACAAGGTTACTTGGGTAATGTTTGCAGCTGCTGGAGGGATATTAACTGGAGTGTTAATAATTGTATGTCTTATTCGTAAATGTCCAGGTATTTTGTGTTGAAATTATTTGTGTAACTGTGTGTGTTTGAAACAATATATGTGCCCAGCGGTGTATCTTGTGATCCTATTTTTGCTCTTAAATGTTTTGAGTGTGACAATAAGAAAGGCAGAAGCATTATCTAAGTAACAGTTTAGAAGTTTTGGTATATTCGCTGTGGTGTTTGGTCACTTTCCCAAGTATCGGGGGAGGGGGCTGACTGATTATCAAAGTGGCAGAAAGGAGAGAGTTACTTCTTTGGTGGTTCGGTCTTGAGCCCTGGAAATTTGGTAAGAAGGGGGAGAGCAAATTTATTTAGGCCTCCATACCTTTTTAAACCCCCATATTGATGGATACGCAGGCGTGATTCCTTGTTTTGTATGGGCTTACTAACAAAGTGCATGAGAAAAATTGGCATTCGGCTTGAAATTCGGTCCTTTTGAAATGTAAATTTTGTGGAAAAGGTAGTATCGTTTGTCTAGAAGATGGAAGGCTGAGTGCTTCAGGTGTTTTCCCGAAGTCCTGTGGATTTATGATTGAAACGGGGCTCACTAATAATCTGAAACAGTAAAGTGTGTATGTGGAAAGAAAAGTTTAATCCCAGAGAATTGGGACATTTGGGAAGATTAGGAAAAGATAGTAAAAACCTGCAATAAAAAAGTTTGTGTGGAAATTGAAACAAGGGACAGTATCTAATAAGAAATAGTAATAAATAAATAAATAAATGGGAATGGGAAACCAAGGAAATGTGTAATATCCAAAACAAAGACATTTTAAAGAAAGCCTCCTTGGGTGCATATTGGCACATTGGAAGGATATTGTTAGAACTGGGGGGCACAGAAAGCAAGAGGACTTCCATTAAGTATTGCAATCAATGGTGGCCACTATATAAGCTAAATGGCCACTTTATGGATCAATCGACTATAACAATATCTTGCAATCAATGTTTTTGAGGAGAGAAGGGAAATGGGATGAAATGTTTTATACTGATATGTTGTTTCAGCATCTTGGAGGGAAAAGGTATGGAATTAAATTGGCCCCTGACTGAGCCTTTGGTGCTGGCATTAGAAAAGTACAGGCAGATAAAGATAAAGGAAGTGTTAATAGGGTTGTTGAAGGTGTTAAAGGTGTGGTATGTGAAACATGGGATTAGAAATTAGAGAGTGACGGATCAAGAATAAATATATAGACAACACACATTGCTTAATATGTGCTACATTTGCGGTGTACTGGGCCTGTGCTGCGCTTAGTCCTCCAGATGAGCCCCTGGGGCTCCAAGAAACAGATCAGCCTAATCTTATTGTTCGGACTGTGAGCAAGGGCTCAGAGATAAGGAGGACTGTTTATAAAGGATAAGATAAACATGCAAGGCCTCGAGATAAAAGGAGCCCCTTGGATCCCAAGAACTGGACCAAACCAACCTTATGGCCCAGATTGTGACCAAGGGCTCAGGGAGCATGCGCAGGGAGACGAGGTTAAAAGTTCAACTCTGATGAAGACGTCTTACTTCATCCCGACGACCGCCCAACGACCACCCGGACGACCACCAGAGAATACTACACAAGCGCAGAAGGACTGACAAGATAATTAGCATACGAAGCGGGGCTAGGTGGAGCTAGGAAATGAATATGCATAGGTGTGTTGCGAAACTTAATGCATATGTAATATTTTAGGGGATAAAAGAGAATGCAAGCGAGCGAATTGTTGCGCACGACTTTGGTGGGACTACCCCCGTGCTGCCCAGCGCTGAATAAACATACCTACTTTACAGTCTTACTGATTGTGGAGTCAGTTTTTCGCGACTCAAGTCCATGATATACATTCCTTTTCTTCTTCAGTAGCTATCATTTGCATATTGCAACAGT
>JAACYO010015507.1:0-10523 GCA_011074415.1 Stictonetta naevosa
AGGCAGGACCTACCCCTCATGAACCCATGTTAGCTGGGACCAATGACGGCATTGTCCCCCAGGTGCGCTTCAATAACTTCAAGAATCATCTTCTCCATAATTTTACCAGGCACTGACGTGAGAGTGACAGGCCTGTAATTGCTAGGCTTTTCTTTCTTGCCCTTCTTGAAAACTGGCACAACATTTGCCAGCTTCCAGTCTACTGGGACCTCTCCAGATTCCCAAGAATCCAGCACCCAGGGTCCCAAAGCCCATTGATAAGATCCCCTCTCAGTCTTCTTTTCTCCAGGCTGAACAGACCCAGGTCTCTCAGCCTTTCCTCATAGGGAAGATGCTCCAGACCCAGTATCAGCCTTGTGGCCCTCCACTGGACTCTTTCCAGGAGATCCCTGTCTTTTTTGTACCAGGGAGCCCAGAACTGGACACAGTACTCCAGGTGAGGCCTGACCAGGGCAGAGTAGAGGGGGGAGGATCACCTCCCTTGACCTGCTGGTCAATGCAGGTAAGTCAACACAGCCCTGCAGTAATACCGAATGAGGATGCAGGCTTGTGAGTGAAATATACAGAGGTTTCTGGAGAAAAATGAGCGCTGAAGTCTGAGCAATGGGCATTTCCATGACTAGCCTGCACGTAGGCTGAGATGTAGGTCTGAGGGGACTGAGTCCACTTGGTCTTCATTCTCACTTACATGAAGTCTTCTTTTAAATGTTAAAAGAGGCTTAAAGATGCCTTTAGCCCTATTAGAGCTGTATCCTGCCAACAATAAAAAAAATGGACTTGCTGGAAATGGGAACTCAGCCCCCAGACTTTACTGATGCCACTTACATGCCTTTGTTGGCTTTGTGCTCAAGTTGCTTGCTGAAGCCTTTAAAAGTGTCCATGTTTATCTGGAATGGTGTTCTCAGTCTTCTGTCACTGCCATATCTCAGCCCATGGTACCCACACTCACACAGCTCCTTCCTTCCAGGAGATTGGCTCTGCCCACCCTGCCCAGCCACCCATCTCCCTCTCGCACCCACAACATCTACTGCCTGCCATCCCAGCACGGGTGCGTGGCACTGGCAGGTGACACCAGCAATGTGTCTGTCACTAGATACACACAGCTGAGGATCCATGTGGAAAGACAACAGCGTATTGTCCACTGCATGCTTTCTTGGCCATCATCTCCCATTTCGGACATTTTCCCTGCATGAACCACTTTACTGTGCTGCAGAGATAAATCATGTAGCAGCTCCCCTGGCTTTCAGGCTTTGTCTGTCTTCTTGCTAGTGCCGTAGGTGAGATCCAGCACATTTTCAGTTCCTGTTTAATTGTCATCTTGGCCTGACTACCACTGAGCAACTGCTTTTTTTTTTTTTTTTTTTTTTTCCTTCAATGGATTTTGCCATGTTAAAAGTTTTTTTATTGGCTGGTTTGAAGCGTAATCTTCCTGTGAGTGAAATTAGTGGGTGTTGTATTATTCATCTCACCTGGAGCAAAAAGAGTTCTATATCTTTACCCAGGACCTGATACTAGCACTTATCACCAGAGCATCTGAGAGGCATTGGAATCCTGGTCTTGTTATCTTTGGTTCAGTCAATTGATTCTTGTACAGCAGCAAAATACACTCTAAGGTCTTCACTTATTGGCTGGGGGTAGAAAAAAAGCCTCAGGAATTTGTATTAAAGGAGACATTCAACTTCGGAGGACATTTCCTGAGTATTGCAAGAAATTTAGATAAGGTCACTTTTAAGAACTCCTTAAATATATATCTTTCAAATCATTTGTACCTCTCAAATGGCACACCGACAACATTAATCAAACTCAGTGGCTGTGAACTAAAATCAGAGTCTGCCTCAAACTTATGAATTTTCAATTCACAGAGCACTAGAAGTGTATAGCTTGCTGGACTTGATGCCTTAAGCTAAAAATCAACTTCACGTTTCCCCTCCCAGGCTGCTGCAGTTATCATAAAGTTTTTCCCATTCAATGACTACAAAGCAGCCTCTGGAAAATGAGAATATTGCCATTCCTGTCGCTAGTGGAGATGATCCTGTTACAAGAGCAGCATGAAACAGGCACTAATTCTTTGAGGCAGGCTGGCTGCAGAGTACAGCAGCTGCTTGTTCTTTTTTGAATTTACTGTCCTTGAGAAGAGAAAATAAAAGACAATTTTTTTTAGACTATCACATCCGATGCTTTTCTTCTCATCATTAAACTCAATTACCTTTTTGATAAACACACAGGAAAGCCTTGGAAGGGGCCACTTGAATTTGCACTTAGGAATTTATGTTGGATAGACATGAACAGACTGAACAGCTACTTATATTTTATCAAACAATGTGATTTTAAAAAAAGGTATCATAAAAGTACTGTTTTTATAGGGATTGGTTGACCTTGTGTGGAGCAAGTGTTGAGGATTCACTTCACCACTGCGAAACTGGGTGACTGGATCAGCACAGTTTATCCTGGTAAATAAAGGGAAGATCTGAACTCAAACCTCTAGACCTGTTGGGTGCTTTGTTTCCTACATTAGCAGCTCTGAGGGAGGCCAGGCATTCTTGGCAAAGCATAGAGGCAAAAGAGAAGGACGCGCAATAGGAAGTAGCTTTGGAGATGTACGAGAGGAAGCAGTAACTCCACCACAGCCTGGCAATTTTAGACCTTTCTGGACTATCAATTCCCATTCAATAGCCAGCTAAGAGGGTTCATGGAGACAGTAACCAAGAACCACTCCTGTGCTACAGTAGTTGGGTGAGTGGTTTGGTTGTGCTTTGCAGCAGGTCACTACAGATGATCCTAAAATACCCTTCTGTCTACAAACCTCAGACCCAGATGCCCTGAAGACAACCCCAGCAGTGAATATTCAGCTTGATGCTTTCTCATAAATAACATCAAGCTTAACTGAAGTTACATGCATGAACACTGAAACAACAGGATGCAAGCAATGACATAAACATGAAGTTCTTGATCAGTAGTAATTATTAATATATATTCTCAGGTAGGGACCTGGGCCAGCTGTGACTGAGTCTGTATAGACACATTTACACCTTTCCACCTCCAAGGAAATACAGTAAAACAGACAGTGGAAAGACACAAGGGAAGAACCAGTTGATCTGATGGCAAACCAACCTCTGCATATCCACTGTCTAGGCAAGAATGCAATATATCCCTTGGAGAAAGGACTTCTGACAAAAGTGTCAGCCCCCCATGAGTACATACTGTCTTAGTCCTTGTGTATGATCAGGAGTAATGAGGCATTTAAGAGAAAAGCTCCAGCAAATCTACTACTGAAAAGAAAGAAGCAATACAATAGTACATACATATACATACACAGAGGTGATGTATTTAAGAGCCACATTAAAAAAAAAGAAGAAGAAACATGCAGAACATATACCAGTCTTGACTCATAATGCACGAGGTCCTCAAGATCTACAGGGAGGAAGTGATACAGAAGAACAAAGTATCATTTTATTACTATGATTATTGATTCAATGAGTGCTTTTTTAAAGCAGCACATGGCCATTTTCCTCATCTTTTGCTGGTAACCAAATTTCCCTCCTCCCTCTTACCCTTACTGTTTTACTGTTATTGGCTTTAAATTAAGATGTCATTTTTTGCAGCCTAACTGGTTAAATATTGAAACATAAAATGAACGGTGTCAAATCATATCCTCAAAGCTGAAAGGGACAGAGGGCCCAATATGCCAACCGGACCCAACCCAACCCACAGGAAAGTCTGTTGCCTCCCTGGGGCTCGGGTGAGAGACATTGCTAAGAAAGTCACTCGCCTAGTACGGCCCACTGACTACTACCCGCTACTGGTCTTTCAGACTGGTAATGATGAGGTAGCAAGGAGAAGTCTGAGAGCGATCAAAAGGGACTTTAGGGCTTTGGGGCGACTACTTAAGGGATCAGGGGCACAGGTTGCGTTTGTCTCTGTCCTTCCGATAGGGGGGATCGATGTTGACAAGCAGACTCATCACATTAACACGTGACTTTGGGACTGGTGTAACTGGCAGAACTTTGGGTTTTTCGATCATGGGAAGGTCTACGTGACACCAGGCCTGCTGGAACCAGATAGGATGCGCCTCTCTCAGAGGGGGATAAGGATTTTTGGTCAGGAGATGGCAGGGGTGATAGATAGGGCTTTAAACTAGAGTCGAAGGGGGAAAGGGATAAAACCAGGCATGCCGGTGATGACCTAAGGGATAGTGCGCTAGAATCAGAGGGACTGTGTGCCAGTGAGGTCTTTCAGTCAGCTCCACAAGGTGCTGCATGTAGGGAGGCACATTTGAAGTGCTTCTACACAAACGCACGCAGTATGAGGAATAAAATGGATGAGCTAGAAGTCTTGGCCCAGTCCCACAGCTACAACATCATTGGCATAAGAGAAACCTGGTGGGATGAGTGCTGTGGCTGGTGTGCTGCAATAGATGGTTACAGGCTCTTCAGGAGGGACAGGCAAGGTAGGCGAGGTGGCAGGGTGGCGATGTATGTGAAGCATGGGCTGGACTGTGTGGAACTTTAGGTTGGCGATGGCAAAGTCGAGAGCCTCTGGGTAAGGATTAAGGGAGGAACAAATAAAGGGGATGTCATTGTGGGAGTCTATTACAGACCACCTGGCCAGGACGACAATGCCAATGAATTATTCTTTGCAGAACTGAGAGATGCCTCGAGATCAACTGCCCTTGTCCTTATCGGGGGCTTCAACTTGCCAGACGTCAACTGGGATCACCACACGGCTGACACGAGAAAGTCCAGGAGGTTCCTAAAACACCTAGATGATAACTTCTTGGTGCAGGTGCTAAGGGAGCCAACTAGGAAAGGTGTCCTCCTAGATCTGTTCCTGGAGAACAGAGAGGGTCTTGTGGGGGATATGGCAGTTGGCAGCCATCTCAGCCATAGTGACCATGAAGTGTTTGAATTTAGAATTTATGGTGACAGAAGGAAAACTGCCACCAAAACCAGCCCTGGATATGGGGAAAGCAGACTTCAGGCTGCTCAGGGAACTAGTCAGCAAGGTCCCCTGGGAAACTGCTTTTGAAAGCATTGGCGTCCATCAGTGCTGGTCAATCTTTAAGCACTGCCTCCTAAAAGCACAAGATCAGGCAATTCCAAAATATCGGAAGTCAAGCAGGTGGGGCAGGAGGCCGGCCTGGCTGACCAGGGATCTTCTACTGGAGCTTAGGAGAAAAAAGAAAGTGTACGGCTGCTGGAAGGAGGGTCAGGCGATGAGGAAGGAATACAGGGATGCGGTTCATGTTTGTAGGGAGAAAATCCGTGTGGCCAAAGCCCAACTAGAGTTGAAGCTGGCCATGTCTGTTGGAGACAACAAAAAAGGTTTTTTTAGATATGTGAACAGAAAAAGGAGAACAAAAGAAAACATAGGTCCGCTGCTTGATGGGGAAGGTCTCCTCACAGACAATGACGTAGGCAAAGCAGAGACGTTTATGCCTTCTTCGCCTCCGTCTTCAACACTGATGATGGGCTTCGGGACCCAGGGTGCCCTGAGCTGGAGGACCATGACGGTGGGAATGATAAACTCCCCACCGACCCTGAACGTGTGCAGGATTTGCTGCTCCACCTGGATCCATACAAGTCCATGGGTCCGGATGGGATTCATCCCAGGGTGCTTAAAGAGCTGGCTGATGTCATCACGGGACCTCTCTCAATTATTTTTCAATGGTCTTGGGAATCTGGAGAGGTCCCAGTAGACTGGAAGCTGGCAAATGTTGTGCCAGTTTTCAAGAAGGGCAAGAAAGAAGAGCCTAGCAATTACAGGCCTGTCACTCTCACGTCAGTGCCTGGTAAAATTATGGAGAAGATGATTCTTGAGGCTATGGAAGCGCACCTGGGGGACAATGCCGTCATTAGTACCAGCCAACATGGGTTCATGAGGGGTAGGTCCTGCCTGACAAATTTGATTTCCTTTTATGATAAGATCACCTGTCTAGTCAACCAAGGGAAACCAGCTGATGTGATCTTGCCGAGGCAATCGGCTCCGGGGCAGACGCGTTCTGCAGCGGAGTGGGGGATTGGGACAGGCAGGGCTTTTTTTCTGGCATCGAGGCCACTCGAGGCCACTCGAGGCAGCTGAGGGAGCCGCCAGGACCCGGCAGTCCTCAAGGGGGAGGCTGACGAGTGACGAGGCGTGGGCGGAGCCAGCAGTGCCCCCTCCCCGGCCGTTAAAGAGCAGCCCCTGTGGAACGCGAGCGACCAGGAGCGAGGCGACCAGGGCGGGCAAACAGGGCGTGGTGCGTCAGAAGGGCGTGGTGCAGCAGTTTGCACGGCAGTTCGTGCAGGCAGGGCGAGCAGGGAGGGCAGAGAGTCCCCCCCTGCCTATAAGAACAACTCATATACTGGCTGTCTACCACTAGCTAGGCCGTGATGGTCTACACTAGGCAGAGAGCTCTCTCTAGAAAGTCTGTAACCACCCAGACTGACTGCCCGTTCAAAAATGCGGCAGTTCAGGTCTCTGGATGCAGGGAGTGTCAGAGCCTGTTGTTGCCATCTGAGGGAGGCAGAGATACTGTGTGTGTGAGGTGCGAGCAGGTGGATGACCTGGTCCACCTGGTGGCAGAGCTCAAGGAGAAGGTGGAGAGGTTGAGGGTCATCAGGGAGAGCGAGATAGACTGGTGGAGCAACTCCCTGCAAGGCGTGAAGGAGAGGCACCAGGGTGAGACACCCCAAATGGGGGTGGATCCCCTGCCCTGTCACTGTCGGGCAGAAGGAGGGGACCTAGGAGTTAAGGAGGAATGGAGACAGGTCCCTGCTCGATGTTGCAGGCAACGCCCCCCCTACCGGCCCCACCTTCCCAGGTGCCCTTATGCAACAGATTTGAGGCCGTGGAGCTTGAGAGAGCGGTGGATGAGGATGTGGTAGAAACTTTACCCAGGAGGATGCCTAGGGCAAGGAAGTCCACTCCATGCCTCAAGACTGGCTGGCTCCACCAAGAAAGAAAGAAGGGTAATCGTTGTAGGCGACTCCCTTCTCAGGGGAACAGAGGGCCCTATATGTCGGCCTGACCCTACCCATAGGGAAGTCTGCTGCCTCCCTGGGGCCCAGGTCAGGGACATTGCCAGAAAGCTTCCCAACCTGGTTTGCCCCTCTGATTACTATCCACTATTGATAGTCCAGGCTGTCAGTGATAATATTGAAGAAAGAAGCCTGAAGGCTATCAAAAGGGACTTAAGGGGACTGGGACGGTTAGTGGATGGAGCAGGAGTACAGGTGGTGTTTTCGTCCATCCCTACAGTGGCAGGGAGGGGTACAGAGAGGACACGGAAAGCCCACCTGATAAACACGTGGCTCAGAGGCTGGTGCCAACACAGAAATTTTGTTTTTTTTGACCATGGGGCGCTTTACTCGGCACCTGGTCTGATGGCCGCAGACGGGTCCCAACTGTCTCCAAGGGGAAAACAGATCCTAGCCCAGGAGCTGGCAGAGCTCATTGAGAGGGCTTTAAACTAGGTAAGAAGGGGGACGGGGCTGAAATAAAGCTAGTTGGAGGTGTACCAGGGGGAACAATGGCAAGGCCGAGGGAGAAGGCAATGGCCCAACTGAAGTGCATCTACACTAATGTGCGCAGCATGGGTAACAAACAAGAGGAGCTGGAAGCCATCGTGCAGCAGGCAGGCTATGACTTGGTTGCCATCACTGAAATGTGGTGGGACCACTCCCATGACTGGAGTGCTGCAATGTCTGGCTATAAGCTTTTCAGAAGGGACAGGCAGCACAGAAGGGGTTGTGGTGTGGCTCTCTATATTAGAGAGTGTTTTGATGTTGTGGAACTTGAGGCTGGGAATTATAAGGTTGAGTCCCTATGGGTTAGGATCAGTGGAAAGGCCAACAAGGCAGACATCTTGATGGGGGTCTGTTATAGACCCCCAAACCAGGATGAGGAGACGGATGAGGAGTTCTACAGGCAGCTGACAGAAGTTGCGAAATCGTCAGCACTTGTTCTCGTGGGGGTCTTCAACTTCCCAGACATATCCTGGAAGCACAACACAGCCCAGAGAAAGCAGTCTAGGAGGTTTCTGGAGAGTGTGGAAGATAGCTTCCTGACGCAGCTGGTTAGTGAGCCTACCAGGGGAGGTGCCCCACTAGACCTTCTGTTCACTAACAGAGAAGGACTGGTGGGAGATGTGGTGGTCGGGAACTGTCTTGGGCAGAGTGACCACGAAATGGTAATCTATACTTGGCGAAGTCAGGAAGGGGACCAGTAAAACCGCTGTCTTGGACTTCCAGAGGGCTGACTTTGAACTGTTCAGGACACTGGTTGGTAGAGTCCCTTGGGAGGTGGTTCTGAAGGGCAGAGGAGTCCAGGAAGGCTGGGCACTCTTCAAGAAGGAAATCTTAATGGCACAGGAGTGGTCTGTCCCCACGTGCCCAAAGACGAGCCGGCGTGGAAGAAGACCAGCCTGGCTGAACAGAGTTGTGGCTTGAGCTTAGGAGAAAAAAAGAGGGTTTATAATCTTTAGAAAAGAGGGCGGGCCACTCAGGAAGACTATAAGGATGTTGCGAGGCTGTGCAGGGACAAAATTAGAAAGGCCAAAGCTCATCTGGAGCTCAATCTGGCTACTGCCGTTAAAGATAACAAAAAAAGTGTTTATAAATACATCAACACAAAAAGGAGGACTAAGGAGAACCTCCATCCTTTACTGGATGCAGGGGGAAACTTAGTTACAAGAGATGAGGAAAAGGCTGAGGTGCTTAATGCCTTCTTTGCCTCAGTCTTTAGCGGCAAGACCAGTTGTTCTCTAGATACCCAGTACCCTGAGTTGGTGGAAGGGGATGGGGAGCAGAATGTGGTCCTCATAATCCACGAGGAAATGGTTGGCGACCAGCTACAGCATTTGGATGCATGCAAGTCAATGGGGCCAGATGGGATCCACCCGAGGGTACTGAGAGAACTGGCAGAAGAGCTGGCCAAGCCGCTTTCCATCATTTATCAACAGTCCTGGCTATCAGGGGAAGTCCCAGTCGACTGGCGTCTAGCAAACGTGACTCCCATCTACAAGAAGGGCTGGAGGGTAGACCCAGGAAACTATAGGCCTGTTAGTTTGACCTCAGTGCCAAGGAAGCTCATGGAGCAGTTTATCTTGAGCGTCATCATGCGGCACTTCCAAGGCAATCAGACGATCAGGCCCAGTCAGCATGGGTTTATGAAAGGCAGGTCCTGCTTGACGAACCTGATCTCCTATGACAAAGTGACGCGCTTAGTGAATGAGGGAAAGGCTGTGGATGTGGTCTACCTTGACTTCAGTAAGGCTTTTGAAACTGTTTCCCACAACATTCTCATCAAGAAACTGGTTGCTCGTGGCTTGGACTGGCGTACACTTCATTGGGTTAAAAACTGGCTGGGTAGCCAGGCCCAAAGAGTTGTGGTGAATGGAGTCAAATCCAGTTGGAGGCCGGTCACTGGTGGTGTCCCCCAGGGCTCAGTACTGGGGCCAGTTCTCTTTAATATCTTTATCAGTGATCTGGATGAGGGGATTGAGTGCACCCTCAGTACGTTTGCAGACAACACCAAGTTAGGTGCATGTGTTGATCTGCTCGAGGGTAGGAAGGCTCTGCAGGAGGATCTGGATAGGCTGGACCGATGGGCGGAGGCCAACTGTATGAAGTTCAAGTGCCGGGTCCTGCACCTGGGGCACAACAACCCCAAGCAGAGCTACAGGCTGGGAGATGAGTGGTTGGAAAGCTGCCTGGAAGAGGAGGACCTGGGAGTACTGGTTGATAGTTGGCTGAATATGAGCCAGCAGTGTGCTCAGGTGGCCAAGAAGGCCAACAGCATCCTGGCTTGTATCAGAAACAGCGTGGCCAGCAGGTCCAGGGAAGTGATTGTCCCCCTGTAATGAGCTCTGGTGAGGCCGCACCTTGAGTACAGTGTTCACTTTTGGGCCCCTCACTACAAGAAGGACATCGAGGTGCTCAAGCGAGTCCATAGAAGGGCAACGAAGCTGGTGAAGGGTCTGGAGAACAAGTCTTACGAGGAGCAGCTGAGGGAGCTGGGACTGTTCAGCCTGGAGAAACGGAGGCTCAGGGGCAACCTTATTGCACTCTACAGGTAGCTTAAAGGAGGCTGTAGCGAGGTGGCGGTTGATCTATTCTCCCATGTGCCTGGTGACAGGACGAGGGGGAATGGGCTAAAGTTGCATCAGGGAAGGTTTAGGTTGGATATTAGGAAGAAATTTACTGAAAGGGTTGTTAGTCACTGGAATAGGCTGCCCAGGGAAGTGGTTGAGTCACCATCCCTGGAGGTCTTTAAAAGATGTTTAGATGTAGAGCTTAGGGATATGGTTTAGTGGAGGACTTGTTAGTGTTAGGTCAGAGGTTGGACTAGGTGATCTTGGAGGTCTCTTCCAACCTAGGCGATTCTGTGATTCTGTGATCTTTTTGGACTTCAGCAAGGCTTTTGACATGGTTTCCCATACGATTCTACTGGACAAAATGTCCAGCATACATCTTAACAAAAACATCATGCGATGAGTGAGCAATTGGCTGACGGGCAGGGCTCAACGGGTTGTGGTAAATGGGCCA
>JAACYO010015551.1:0-10577 GCA_011074415.1 Stictonetta naevosa
GGTCTTCCCCTTGATTCTTACCCATAAACACTCAACCTAATCATTACCGTTATCAATCTCAAGACAACCCAAACACCCCCTAAAGTACAGTGCTACCCCAATGACTCTTCTTCCTACCCTATCCCTTCTGAAAATTTTGTAGACATCCATTGCAGCACTCCCATTGTGTAACCCATTCCACCATGATTTAGTATTGGCAACTATATCTTACTATCCTTGCTGAACAACGGCTTCCAGCTCCTGTTTGTTGCCCATACTGAATACATTTGTGTAGATGTATTTCAGCTGGGTTAGGAAACCTGGCACATTTTGGGGGGGAGAAGCCCTAATTCCTACATGATTGTTCCCAGGCACTTTTGTGATTTCTAACCCATAAATATTCTCTGTGTTTTTGGTTCTGCAGGGTTCTCCATCCCCTACCTCCAATGGGACAGCAGTATGATGGACCTTGTTGGCACACTGTCCCTTGATTTTCATACGACCTCCGGGCTTTTCTTTGTCAAGACTGGTTTTATCATTTTCACCAATTCAAGTTTCCTTTAAAGCCTTGTAAATTGATCACACTGAACAGAGATCATTTTTCCCCTTAGAGACAGGTGAAACCCATCTCTTGCAGGCAAGCCTAATGTCTTGTAAAATGACACTGACACGATTAAAAAAAAAAAAAAAAAAAAAATTTTTGCCAGGGACCCCAGTCTCACTGCCAAGTATTAATTTGCTGTTTATTCTTGTTCTTTGCCTCATCATTCCTTACAACTAGAAGGGTAGATGAGAACACTACTTGTGCTCCTGAACACTTAACCTGTTGTACCAGGACCCTGAAGTCTCTTTTGATTGCCATCTGACTTATTCTTGGAGCTTCTTCACTGCCTACTTGAAAAAATAAAAATGGGTAGTAATTCAAGGGATGAACTGGGGCTGGAAACTTTCTCTTCATGTCCTTAACCTAGGCCCCAGGGATGCAGCAGAGACCTCCCAGTAAAGTGGGTCCAGTATCAATGAATCTTACAGTCATAGAAAGGTTTGGGTTGGAAGTGACTTTAAAGACATCCTAGTTCTAATCACGCTGGCATGGGAATACACACCTTCTGTTAGACCAGGTTGCTCAAAGCCCCATCCTGGCGCTGAACATTTCCAGGGATGAAGCATGAATAGAGTTTCTCTGAGTAATTTTTTCTTTTGCCTCATTTCCTTTGCCCCCATAGTAATTTTTTTTTTTTTTCCTAATCTAAATCTATCCCTTTTATTTTTATTTTAAAGCTATTACTTCTTTCCTGTTACCACACTGCCTTGTAAAGAGTCCCTCCCCATCTATCTTGTAGGCCCCCTTAGGGTACTGGAAAGCTTCTGTAAGGTGTTCTCTTCCCTTCTCCAGGTCAAACAACATCAACTCGCAGCCTGTTTTCACAGGAAGGGTGATCCAGCCTTTTGATCACCCTCACGGTCCTCCGCTGGACCTGCTCAAACAGGTCCATGTATTTCTTGTGCTGGGATTCCCAGAGCTGAACACAGTAAACCCCACAGGTGGGGTTTCAGAAGATCAGAACAGATGGGAAGAATCACCTCCCTCAACCTGCTGGCCACACCTGATGTAGCCTAGTATGTGATTGACTTTCTAAGGTGCAAGAACGTACTGTTGTTCTTTTTTTTTTTTTTTTTTTTTTTGCCAGTACACCTAAGTCCTTCTCCACATGATAACTTTCTTTCCACTCATCATCCTTCACATTCTCATGACTGGGATTGCCTTGACCAACATTCAGGACCTTGTACATGACCTTGTTTAACTACATGACATTCTTATAGGCCCAACTCTCAAGGCTGTCAAGATTCCACCGGATAACATTCCTTCGTTTCAACCTGTATATCATACCACTCATTTTGGTGTCATCTACAGACTCGGTGTCCCATTGTACATGTCACTGACAGAGATGTTAAATAATACTGTTTGTGATACTGACCCCAGAGGGACACTACAACTCTGCACCTGGACATCAAGCTGTTCACCACAACCCTTTGAATTCAATCATTCAGCCAGTTCCTTACCCATCAAGTGGCCTGTCCATCAAATCCATGTCTCTCTAATTTAGAGAAAAAGATGTTTTGTGGGACAGTAACAAATGCTTTGCACAAGTCTAGATAGATGATGCCATTTGCTGCCACCTCATTATATAAGGCCTGTAAATTTGTCAGGCTTGATTTACGCTTAGTGAAACCATGTTGGCTGTCATCAGCTACCTCTTTATTTTCCATGTGCCTTAGCATAGTTTCCAGGAGGATCTACTCCATGATCTTGCCAAGAACACAAGTGAGACTGTTTGGCCTGTTGTTCCTTTGGTATTCATTTTTTTCTCTTTTTAAAAATGGGGGTTGTGGTTCCCCTCTTCCAATCAGTTACTTCACTGGACTGTCACTGCTTTTAATATATGATGGATAGTGGCTTTGCTACTTCATCCACAAGTTCCCTCGGATGCATTTCATCAAGTCCCATGGACTTGTGCACCTTCAGGTTCCTTAGATGGTCTTGAACAGGATCTTCTCCCACTGTAGGTGGTACTTCATTCTCCTGGTCCCTGTCTTTGGAATTGAGTTGATATATACAGCTCTAGGCAAAAATATTGGCTCTACTTAAAAGCAATATAATATAAATCAAAACATTCTGGAATTCCACACTGAGCTGTGTAAAAAATACCATCCTGCAACAATCAAAAACTTTTGAGAAAGAAGTATGTGATAGCAGCATATCTTACCCTTTTTTGCTCTCTATGTATTATTCTCTTAATCTCATCTGCATTCTAAGAAGGTGTCTATCTCTACAAAACACCAATGCTGAAAATAGAAGAGACTACAACAGAGACATTCCAATAAACTGTTTAAAAATAGACAAGGATAAAGGGCTAGATTTTTCAGGCTGGCTAAGAAAAAGACATTTTTGTTGTTGTTTTTTTTTCTTCCTAGTGTAGTACTAGAAAGGAAAGATTAATTAACCTTTGGAAGACACAGTACAGATTTCAGCAGTAATTCTAGAAAGGTTCATTCCTCAACTTTGAGGAGTCATGTATATAAAGATTTAAAAATTTGCTCTTTTAAAGAAAATGCTTTAATTTTTTTTATTATTATTATTATATTTTTTTTTTTTTACTAGTGCTTGGAATGAATACCGTTGTCAAATCTAGTGACTGCTTATGCAAACATCTGAACTGTGATAAAATATACTTCCCTTCATTTAGCCCAATGCAACTGTTTATTATAAGGTATTACAGTTACTTAAATATAAAATCTGCACAGTAATTGTCAAAGAAAGTGTTGTATTTTAACATGCTTTTAAATTATATCTATGTATATAGTCAAAGAATCATAGAATCATTAAGGTCAGAAAAGAGTTCCAAGATCATCTGGTCCAATCATCACCCTACTACCAATATCACCCACTAAATTATGTCCCTAAGCTCCAGGTCCAACCTTTCTTTGAACACCCCCAAGGGTGGTGACACAACCGTGGGCAACCCTTTTCAATGTCTGACTACTCTTGCTGAGAAGAAATATCTCCTAATTTACAGCCTAAATCTCCCCTGGTGCAATTTGAGTCCATTCCCTCTAGTCCTGTTACTAGTTTGCAAGAAGAGGCCAACCCCCAGCTCCCCACACCTTCCTCTCAGGTAGTTCTAGAGAGCAATAAGGTTTTCCCTGAGCCTACTCTTCCCCAGACTAAACAATCTCAGTTCACTCATCTACACCTCATAGGACTTGTGTTCCACTCCCTTCACCACCCTCGTAGCCCCTTCTCTGGACATGCTCCAGGGCCTCGATGTCCTTCTTGCAATGAGGAGCCCAAAGCTGAACCCATACTCGAGGTGGAACCTCACCAGAGCAGAGTGCAGGGTAACAATCACCTCCCCGGTCCTGCTGGCTACACTGTTCCTGATACAAGCCTGGATGCCATTAACCTTCTTGGCCACCCAGGCACACTGCTGGCTCATGTTCAGGCAAGCATCTACCAGCACCCCTAGATCCTTTTCCTCTGCAAAGCTTTCCAGCCACTCTGCCCAAGCCTGGAATGTTGCATAAGGTTGTTATGGCCAAAGTGCAGGGCCCAGCACTTAGCCATGTTGAACCTCATCCCATTGGCCTCTGCTCATTGATCCATCCTGCCCAGGTCCCTCTGCAGGGCCTTCCTACCCTCCAGCAGGTTGATGCTTCCCCCGAACTTGGTGTCATCTGCAAACTTACTGAGGGTGCACTCAATTCCTTCATCCAAGTCACCAGTAAAGATATTAAAGAGGATGGGCTCCAACATCGGCCTCTGGAGAGCACCGGCCTCTGGAGAGCACCACTCATTTCCATTCACAAGCTGGATTTAACTCCATTCACCACCACACTCTAGGCCCGCCATCCAGTTGGTTTTTAACCCAGCAAAGAATGTACCTGTCCAAGCCATGGGCATCCAGCTTCTTCAGGAGAATACTATGGGATATACACATTTGCAATTGTTTTTATTGCTTTTGCACAGATTTCCAGAAGTGCATTCTATTTCTTTTGTAAAACAATCACACTACCTTTCACAGAAATTTCTGAACTATGGCTCTTTAGTGACATACAGTTTTTGAGCATCTGAAGTAGTTCTCTTAGGCTGTGTTTTTGTCGTATCACCAACAGATATAAACTGAAACCAGAGGCACAACTAGACCAACCTGTCTGGCAGGGGAAATTTTGAGTCACTGCAGAACTGTTATCTTCTCCCATTTATAACTGTTTTGAATAACTATGTTGTTTGATTTTTGAAGTACATGACAGATTCCCTGTAGTTCTCATAAGATCTTTGGACCCCTTATAGATTTGGGAAATTTGAAAACTTTTCTCTATTATTTAATTAAAGAAGAAGAAGAGGAAGAAGCAGAAGCAGAAGCAGAAGCAGAAGCAGAAGAAGAAGAAGCAGAAGCAAAAGCAGAAGCAGAAGCAGAAAAAGAAGAAGAAGAAGAAGAGGAAGATGAAGAAATTCCAGATATGAATATGACTCAAATTGCACATTTACTTACTTCTTCTTCCTTTCTTCATTTAAGTATCTAAGTATCCTATGACAAAAAAAAAAAAAAAAAGTGAGTGACAAGTTGACACTGGACATTTATCTAATTTGTAATTCATCTGTACACAAATAACACTTGCCTCTGTATGGTTCTCTGTATGGTTCTCTACTCAGTTTCAGAGGGAAAAGAGGTAAGATTTATGAAAAGCATATTTCAAAGTAAAGTTCATAGTAAAATTTATGTAGCTTTCCTTACCCACCAGTTCCCCATTATAAAACATGCTAACACTTTCTTGGGTATGGATGAGAAATTTAGATTGGATTTCAAAAATTGTGGGGCCTGGATGCTCAGTTAGACTTATAAACCTATAAGCATCACCCTAAGACTAATGTCTCTGTCATAAGGTACACTGTTGTTTTTTGTGTATGTGAATGTTTGTAAACAATATCATATTAGATAACTTGCTCAACTAAGACCAACAAAATGAGTGACATTAAGAAAATTTCATTTAATATTTTCAGTGCTGTACACCACTGAGAGATAATTATTCATTTTCATTCCACAGCTAAACTCACAATGTCTGTATATAAACTGATTATAATCCTGTTGTCTTCCTCAGAACTACATTACTGATAGAATCATAGAATCCTAGAATCATAGAATATCCTGAGCTGGAAGGGACTAACAAGGCTCCTGGCACCATACAGGTCTAACCAAAAATTCAGACCATATGACTAAGTGCACAGTCCAAATCCTTCTTAAACTCCAACAGGCTTGGTGCCGTGACTACTTCCCTGGGGAGCCTGTTCCAATGTGCGACCACTCTCTCAGTGAAGAACCTCTTCCTGAATCTCCCTTGTCACAGCTTGACACTATTCCCATGGATCCGATCTCTGGTCATTAAAGAGAATAGATCAGCACCTGAGATCAGATATCTTTTGTAAATTTACCATGCTCCGTATAAAACTATACTTCTTGCTCTTAAGTTCTTCTTGGAAGGCAACTCTAACTCCATGCTGATTGACAACTGAAACTGTCTTCTATACAATACTGCAGAGTAGTCCAGGGCCATTTTTTACCAAGGTTTATGCTAATATTTATCATTAGGCTTATGTAGCTCTTCTCCCAGCACTCAGTCTATGGTTTCCCCTTACCTTTTGAGACATGAGATCTGATCCACTTTTCTAGTTGAGCAATACTCATTTTCAGACCTGAATAAGATACCTACCTGAACTTGTGCAAGGCATTTGAAGCTGTCCTGCATAATCTACTCTAAATATGAAAGACATGGAGTTGATGGATGGACTACTCAGTGAGTAAGGAACTGGCTGGAGCATCACACTGAAGTCAATGGCTCAAGGTCCTAGTGGAGATCAGTAACAAGTGTTGTTCCTCGTGGGTCAGTACTGATTAACAGACCCGATTAACATCTTTGTCTGTGACATGGAGAGTAGGATTGAGTGTACCCTCAACAAGTTTGCTGAAGACACCTAATTGTTTGGTGTGGTTGACATGCTGGAGGGAAGGGATGTGATCCACAGGGACCTTGAAAAGCTTAAGAGGTAGGCCTCTGTGAAACCTCATGAGATTCAACAATCAAGTGCAAGGTCCTGCATCTGTGCCAGGGCAATCCTAGGCAGAAATACAGGCTGGATGGATGGAATGGGTTGAGAGCAGCCATGAGGAGAAGGAACCAGAGGAGTTGGTTGATGAGAAGCTCACATGAGATGACAAGGTGTGCTTGCAACCCAGAAAGCCAACCTTACCTTGAGCTGTATCAAAAGAATTGTTGCCAGCAAGTTGAGGAAGATGATTCTTCCCCTCCACTCTGCTTTTTGAGTCCCCAACAAGAGTATTGCATTCACCACTGGGGCTCCCAATACAAGAATTACATGAACATATTTGAGCAAGTCCAGAAGAGGGTCATGAAGATAATCAAAGGGTTGGAACACCTCTCCTACGAAGACAGGTGTTGGGGTTGTTCAGCCTAGAGAACAGAAGGCTCTAGGGGGACCTTCTAGTGTCCTTCCACTATTTAAAGGAGGCCTACAAGAAAGCAAGAGAGGGACACTCTGTCAGGAAGTATATTGATAGGTCAATGAGTAATGTTTTTAAAGTAAAAAAAGGGTAGATTTAAATTAGATATTGAAAGAAATTCTTTGTTCTGAGTGTGATGAGACACTGGAATGGGTTGCCCAGTGATGTGGATACCCCATCCCTGAAAGTGTTCAGGGTCAGGCTGGATGGGGCTTGAAAAAATGTGTTCTAGTAGATGTCCCTGCCCATGGGGGGGGGGGGGGGGTTGTAATTAGATGATCTTTATGGTCCCATCCATTCTAAAGTATTTTAAGATTTTATTATTCTATGAATTAAAGACCCTGGGACACAGTCATCTACAATCAAGGATAATACATTTTGCAGTTCAAACTTCTCCTCAGTTTAATATTTAAACAAAATATTGTATCTTTCAGGAATATAAACATCATGAGGCATATTTCTTTCATCAGCAATATATATGCCTGTACTGGATTTATCTAATCTATTTTGATCCAAAGATTGCACTATGTCCTCAGCCAAAATCAATATAAATACCATCCACAAAGCACAGACAGGGGGTTATGTCCTTCAGACTCATTTCATGTGGAAAAAAATATTTTTGTCAATAAGAGGTCAGGACATACACTGTATTTTCAGAAGCATTGTGCCCTTTTCCAGTTCTGATTCCATCTTCAGCCATCACAACGTGTGACGTGATAATATCCTATCAGAACTAGGCCTTTCCACCCTCAACAGAGTCAACATCTCCTTCCAGTTTAGTATCATCAGCAAATTTGCTCAAATCACCTTCTAGTTCTACATTCAAATCATTTATAAAAACATTGAAGAGAACTGGCCCTAACATGGAGCCCTGGGGGACCCCACTAGTGACTGGCCTCCATCCTGGTGCGGACCCATTTACCACATGCCTTTAAGACCTACCCATCAGACAATTGTTCACCCATCATGTCATATTTTTGTTTAGCTGTATGCTGGACATTTTGTCTGGTAGGATCTTATGATAACTGTGTCAAAAGCTTTAATGAGTCTTACTTAATCATAGAATCATAGAATCATAGAGTCTTGATTGGACAACAAATTCAATTGGCAGATGAGGTAATTGTCCCATTACCCAAATGCCTCTGAACTTTGACAAGCATGGGGCTTCAACCACCTCTCAAGGAAGTGTATTCTAGTGCTTGACCACTCTCACAGAAAAGTTTTTGCTAATACAGTCCAAATACAATCCAATCCAGTTTCTAGTCCAAAACCTCCTCTGGTGTGCCTTTGTGTCTTTCCTATGTATCTTGTCATTGGTCACCGGGAAGAAGAGACTGCCTCTACCCTCTCTGCTTCCTCTGTCCAGGAAGTTGGAGAGAGAAATGAGGTCCCCTCCTATCCTGGTTTTCTCTAGACTAGACAAAACAAGTGTCCTCTGTCTTTCCTCATAGTACATCTTCCAGGCCTTTTATTTAGTTTGTTGCCCTCCTTTGCCCTCCATTGACAACTGACCAATAATCCAAGCTATCTAGATCCCCCTGCAAGGCCCTCCAGTGAGTCAACAACACCTCCCACTTATGTGTCATTGCAAACTTTTTAAGGACACATTCTGCTCCTATATCCAGGTCATTGATTAAAGTGTTGAACAGAACTGGCCCTAGAATTGAGCCTGGGAGACACTGCTAGTCACTGTCCACCAGCCAGCTGTAGTCCCATTTTCTGTAACCATTTGAGCTCTACCATTAAACCAGTGTAGTGTGAGCCTGTTTGTCTAACATTTAGACAATTTGTCTGGAAGGGTGCCATGATGAACTGTATCAAAGTGATGAACTGTATCAAAAACATAGTGTTTTCATAGAAATCCAAATCCTATAGCTAGTGATAATATATCTAAAGTATCCTTTAGATACTTAGCAATTAGATGAAATTTTGGAAGTGTGACTTAAGAGACTGAAAATACAGAAGGCTAATAATACTAAAAGAACAGGCTTTCTCTTGTGTTTCTTTGTTTTTGTTTTTGTTTTTTTTTTGTTTGTTTTTGTTGGTTGGTTGGTTGGTTGGTTGGTGTTTTTTAAAGTATTCATTATTTTCTGTATCTTTACCAATGATTTCTGAAGCCTTAGAACTGGCAAACCTGCACAGCTTCACAACATCGCAAATATTCTGGACATAGATTATATATGAATAGCTTCAGCAAATATGAAGATGTATACTTTTTATTTGAAAGAAAAATGAGCTTTTTTACTCTGGAGTATGTATGAAGTACAGTTTTTGATAGTATTAAGTTTTGTTTCAGAAAATCCCAAGAGCTACCTCCACAACGTATTGTGATCATAAGATTATAAGACCAGAGTAGAAATATTGTGAATTATTCACTGCAATCACAACGATTCAATATAAATGGCAGTTAGGAAGACTGTCAGATCACTTTATGATATTTGGGCCATAACCTGTTCTACGCAACCTGTTCTTAACACCTTTTATTCAGACAGTATCCTGAAGGCTGGAGGGTTCCAATTAAAGTATATTACACTTCAGAAATCTTTGCTGGCATATATTCCCCTGAGGTTATTGCACGTTATTACAGCACTAATTTTATTGCAACCCTCAAGGCTGTCCAGCTAAAAAAATAATTTCCAGTTCTCTTCTTGGTTGTACATATAGTGTCTCTTTGAATGTAAGAAGTGAGAGGGATTAAATCCTATTCCTTAGAAGAACCATAACTGAAGAAACAGAGCAGATGTTCATATGCTGTAGAGCTCTGGAGTTTGGCAGCTGCCTCTGACAGTGAGGGAGGGTGACAGCTGCAGACATTACTGGGAGGAATGATGTCATTAACTAAGTTCTCCTAAAGTATTTGGTGTGAAGGACTACATATGACTCGACAGTCCAATTTCTTATTGTATTCTCACAGAGCTCTGTTGAAAAAAAAAAAAAAAATAAAGAGAGAAAAAAGATAAATATAGCACGCTTTCATTTGCTTAGCAGAGGTTCACAGACATCACTATCATCACACTGAGACATCTTTAAAATGGAACAAAGTGTATGAAATGGAAATAAATTAAATGAAAGAATTGAAAATGGAAAGAAATATTACTCCACCAATAATGCATAACCTTTTCATCTTGTGATGTCCCATAATATCACCCTCTCTACATATTCCATTGGTATAAATAAAACAAACACTAAACAAATGAATTACAAACATACTTCACAAATGTATTCATTTACTACCCTAAATGTATTCATTTACTACCCTAATGTCTCAGGAAATTTAATTGCTTTCCTGTAAGCTAAATAACAGTTTCTTAATCAGGTGTGAAGACCTCAACTCTATGCTCCTGTAATTGCTTTAATCTAACAAATAATGAAAGAATTAAATTCTGAGTAATCGGTATAGATTTTTTATATAAATACTTTTCTCATACCTTCTTCTTTTCAGAGGAGTTCCTTAAGTTCTAAAGCAAATGAATAAAGAAGATGCTGGCTTCTACAACTAAAAAAAAAAAAAAAAAAAAA
>JAACYO010015581.1:0-11852 GCA_011074415.1 Stictonetta naevosa
CTTTTCTAACAAAAATTGCTAATCACCGTTTTTTCCTTTTTTTTCCTTTTCTCTTTTTTTTTCTTTTTTTTTTTCTTTTTTTTTTTCTTTTCATCACAGAAGAGGAAAAAATGGTGATTTGCAATGCTAAATACAAGTAATTTCTTTGGAAACCCTTCAGATTCTTTTATTATTATTTTTTGTAAGAAAAGTTAATACAGTGTAAGTCAAACTGATGGTTTTCCTCTGCCACCTCCCAATGTCCTTGACAGTTTTTATTAACGATAATAAAATCATCAGTCATAGATTCTGTATTGCTTTAAAGCCTCGAAGCTACAACGTTACATCATGTACTTACAACATTTTTACATCATTCACATCCTTTACATTGCTTTTAACAGCACAGTGCAGGACCCTTTCAGAGAAACTAGCATTTCTCCAAAGGCACACCAGTGACAGGGAACTCACAGGCTATTGTCCTCTTTTACCTAAAGTGAGTGTAAAATGTTAGCAATTGGTGACTATAAATGACCACACATAGCCTTAGATCAGGCCAAAATGTATACTTGTATACTAGAAGGCTTCTCCAGGGAACATGTTAAGGGCACATATTGAAGAAAAAATACAGCATACACTCAATATATTTTCCAAAACTACCTAGTTAACATCTTAACATCTTAGCTTCTTAAGATGTTAACTGTGCTGAAGCCCAGTGTTGCCCAAATCTAAGTGCCCTCTTACATTCTTCTGTAGTACTAAGGCAAACTGTCAAAGCTCCTGAAACAGCTGAATGCCATCACATTACCCTTAGATAAAGGATCCTCCAAAGTAAAAAGCAGTCACAATATAACTCCAGTCTGGACTAAAGTTTCATTTCACCTCCTAAAAAACAGTTTGTTTCATCTTTTTTTCTCGCTAGGTATAGCTAGCACTTTTTCATTTCCAAACAATATATTTTCTCTGCATCTTGTCTTTTAATACTGTCAAAGTTAATCTCTGTCATTTTCTGTTTCCCTTCATTCATTCCTTCAAATCATAGGCCAGCTTCAGTGCTGATTAAGTCTGGAGAATTTTAGGATAATACAGAAGAGGTAAATTACCTTGAAGGTATGAAAGGTTTATCACTGCACTCTGCATGTGCCAAAAAGGCACAGGTGCCTAAGATTGTCATATTTTACATGGTTCACAATAATTCATAATGAATTATATTCTGTTTCTAAAGATGAACTCATTTAGCTCAGTTGACTGTGCTGCTCAAGTGTTTAAAAACACTTTTAAATAGAAAATAAACTGATATACTGTATAGCTAAAACAGAAAATTGAGTAGGAAACAAAATAGGAGCACATTGCCTGAAATTCCAGTGACTAAAAAATAATAATAATTTAAAAACCATCAAAACTTAGAAAACTGAACCCAGCTATCACACAAAGCTCTGTAAGGTTGTATTAATAATTAACACTTATTTTTATTCATTGAAAGCCTGCAATAGTTGCGATAGATTGTCAGAAGCAGCTTCATAAATTTTTCTGTTGAGCTGGACTTTGCAAGCTTGCTAATCAGGATAGACACTTTTGCTCTTTGGAGATACAAGCATAAAACATATTATCAAAGGTGGAAATGGCAAGCACCTTTGCTGCACTGATGCTCAAAACAGCCCATGCACACCAGGTAGAAGAGCATATAATTATTATATTTGCAGAAGACAGGAGAGGTCTTAGAATATTCTTGCTATGCCAGAAGGGTTTTCAGGGCCACCACACTTTTAGGAATGAAATGCCCAGTGACAAATCAAATTACTCATAGGCTGTTTCATCACTTCACTTGAACAACAAAATATTTCTTCTAAAACATGGCTGTAATCAAATGGAAAAGTCAACAAACACAAAACTACAGAACAAGTTATAACAATGGTGTTTTGCAATATATGTGCTTCCTCAGCATCTCAGCTAGATTTAACCTCTGTTTCTCCCACTGTCCTGCATTAAGCTGGAATATCCATCTGTTAAAATATAGTCTCTCTTTTTTTGTCATCTTTGCTGGCTTCTTCTTCTCTGCTGCCCTCAAAAGAAATGGATAGCACAGAGCTCCTTCATGAAAACTAAATTAGCAGAATTCCTGTTACCGTTATTCCTCCTTTTCCTTCTGTAAATATCACATGAACTCTACTTCAAAGACATAAAATTGGGAAAGAGGACTCCAATCCATATCTGTACTGTTAATTTCTGAGTGGTTGCTTTTCCAGGCACCATCATTGCCTACCATACAGCTCCCACATTTTCCTAAGCTTCAGTTAAGGATTTTCTTGATCTGGTACACGTTTAAGAGTAGATTCTGACACCTATGCTGTATAAGTAGCTCCATCACTGATACTGTCTCAGTGTAAGACACTCTTTAAGGCAAGCAGGAATGCCACAAGTGTAGTATATTTCCAAAAGAAATGGTAAAATACAGATCTTTGGCTAAGAAATTTTTGGAATGAAGGTGGAATGACAGACAAAATAGAATGGAAAGAGGGAAGAGAGCGTTTTGCACAGGCAAATGTTGGCTTAAGAAAGGTGACCATTATAGTGCTTCTGCAAATGTCAGAGAGAGAGAAGGGGGGAGTAAGGTCACAGTTAGATTTCTGCTCTGGAGGAGTATCCCCTTCCCACTGTAGTTCTTGGAGGTGTCATTCCTCAGGCAACAATTGGTCTGAAGTATTTTCTTGAATCTTCCAATCTCAGTTTTCAGAGATTTCAGGTCACCCTGAAGAAGAACATACAACAAACCTCATTAAAGCCCTGTTTCAGAAGCATGTCCTTCTGAAATGCTGACACCTCAGGGATCAAGGCCCCCAGTAGCATATGGACACATGCTTTCAAAGCAAGAGGTTCTTCAGTTTTGGAAAGCCACTATTTGTCCATAGAGTGCCTAAATGGATTGCATGCATGTAGCTATTCTGCCACAGCAGTGACACAAACCTTCATGTGGTTGCCAGCCTGTAATGTCAAGGATGGCTTCCATTAACTATAGAAATGTTGCTATCACTAACCCTACTAATAATAGCAACTTGCCAGGCCTCAGCTGCCTAATGGACTTGCAGAATACATACAGCTAGTGATTTCCTTGATTTCTTGTCAAAGCTGAGGTCAAAAATAATCCCAGAAGACTCCAGACTTGGCCTTTTCAAAATTTTATGCTTGTCAAATTTTAGTGCAGAAGATGGATTATCAATGCAAGCACTGGGAGAGCAACAGTTTGACACGTACAATGCATCAGACTGATTCAGATATATGGACATTTGTGTGTCAGCAGAATCAGAAACAGGATGATCCATCAGTTGCACTCACAATGGATTCCTGTATTTCCTATCCAAAATAAACCGATTGCCATTAGCATACCCTTGAATTCTTTCTTTCTTTTTGTTTGTTTGTTTGTTTTTCTGGTCAAGAATAAGCAGGGAAACAGTAAAGTAACCTCATCCGTAGAGTCTCCCACTCCTCTACAATTAGTTTTCCTTTTAAAAAACCTGATACTTGTTATATGCACTGTGGGAAGGAATTACAAATTATGCAGGAAACCTATTTCCTCTCAGAGAAAGAGTGGGCCATAATTTTATTCCTTAGCATTATAAATTAGGCTTTTCTTTGCTTTAAAAGTTATAAAATACAGTGAAGATTAATAACATCACTGTTTTTGAACCACCAAAATATAAAAGTTTCCACAATAAGGAGGCAATACTCTCAGTGGGACACTATTCTGCTGGTAAAGAGAAATTACTTAGGAAATAGCCATGCCTAAGATAACTGACAGAAAGCAATTAAAGCTTCTCTCCAACACTTAGAAAACCGTCAATAGTATAATTGACTCATTGCATTTTTTGAAATAAACCAGCCAGAAAACATACAGAAAACATAATCACGATACTTGTGTCAAACTGGAGTCGCAAATCCTATGGAATAAAAGGGTAACAAAGAAACAAAGCAAAACTCAGGGCATTAAGAAGACCCTGAAATCAGTGGCAGATTAGATAGCTAGACTGGCAGACCATTTGTACATAATGATGCAGCTGTACTTAACATAGCATATGAAAATATTTCATTTTATGAACTTTCCCTCAGGCATTAAACATGATTTTATTCTGTGCAAGTGCATGTAAGAGGGAAGGGACAAAAATGATTTATGAACAGGCTGCATAGAAAGTCCATGTGATACAAGTAACAACTGCAATGTAAATAGAATATAATTTCCAATTTAGTTACAACCTCGATCTAAAAAGTAGATAGGTCCTAGAGCACAGAACTCTGAGCATTCTCATTACCTATAGGGACAGGTTGTTTGATGATGTTCTTTGTACAGTTCACAAGCAGACTGAATCTTGTGGTACATATTCTGAGTTTATATCCATACAGTTAGACAAGGGTTATGCCACTGGTTTTTTGTTGTCTGGCCAGTGGCATCTTCCCCAGACAACCAGAAGGTGAGTACTGTGGCTTTGCTCTGGAAATGGTGGTGGTCAAACCAGAATCCCTTTCCTCAATACAACCATTTTCTGCCCATGCAGCACCAGAACTGCAGAACTGCAGTTTACCGCCATTTCAGAGTCAGCTGGATATATCCTTTATACTTTGTAGCATCTAATTATGTTTCTATGTCTTTGATGATCACTTTTTTTTTTTAATTAACACAATTAAATTAAATTTTCTAGTTCTAGTGACTGACTTGTCCTTCCTGCATTTTAGGTTTCCTGTAAAGTTTTAGATCAAAATAAAACTGCATTTTTTGTCACTAGTTGAAATAAGTGACAGTAAGTACTATCTGGAACAGGACACCAGTGATTTTCAATTAACATTAAATAGGAAACTGTTTAATATAAATTGTTATTAAATGGGCATATTAGCATTAAATTAGTGCTAAATGGCATAGACAAACTTCTCCATTAACCAAGCCCATATTAAGTGTATTCAATCTTTTACAGTATGCACCATTCAGTCTCAGGTTTCCTCAGCTGAAAGATGTTTCTTGATAAATGGTAATTTATCACATTTATGCCTCTTTAGCTTCTAGCTTCATCTGATTTCTTTTATAAATATTCACTAGATAAGACATTCTTGTAAATTTTGCTGTGCATTAATTCTATGGTTCCTGCCAACAAATTGTCCTTTTCTTTGAACCTTTCATTTGAGCTTCACCTCACACACATCACTAACATTTTTTTTTGCTGTTCCACAAGATGAATTCATAGTGTTTGATGCTTGTCCAATTTGTATGAGGACCAACTGCTGATATCAATAAAATTGCAATGCATAGGGAAGAAACAAAGGTAGAAAAAGGCTTGATATTTTTTAAAGACAATCAGTGCCAGGACATACTCTTCATTTACATGAACTGGCAGTTTCTAAGATTCAAGAATAACTTTTAAAAGTGAAGTTTGTATGAATCAAAAAAATGTCATATCTGAATATTTGTCTTCACAGAAAGTCCTTGTAACTGGATGAATGATAGATAGATGTTTAATTGCATAGTGGGGAGGGTATTTGCTGTGAATTTCCCCGAAATGAAAAACCTACCAGATTATCTGTGTGGACCATATCTGAAAGCTACAAGGCTCGCTGTACTCTTAATGAGAGAGTACCAGAGTCCTGGGTCCCTCTGGTATTCTGAAGATCCACTGAAACTTTATTTGTTGGCTGTGTGAGGTTACAGCTTGAAATATGATTTATTCGTAATCAAAGAAGCCTTACTTTTTATTAGTCAACAGATGAGCTTTAAACCATACAGTACACAAGGCCTCTTGGATCATTGAGTTTTCTGTTCCCACAGAGACCATGTTCTTTAAATCCCTGAACAAATTTATCAAACTTTAACTTAAAATGTTAACATGCCTTTGAGAGGCATGTGAGCTACTCAAAAGAGGCAACTATGTCTCGCATCTTGAGTTTGGAAGTAAAATATCTTCCCAGAAGGGAACTAGAGACATAGATAGTGTATTAATGAAATTGTAGTATAAATATATTCTTTTTAAGGGAATTTTTCACTTTACTCATATGATTGTTTTAAATATATTTTCAGTGAGTTTGTGAAAGCCCCAGCCTACATTTTCTAATATATATGAACTGTTATAGACAGAATAAAATGCAATTCTTGCAGTCTGCAAACATTAAGTCTTACTGAATTGTCTTTAGAGAGAAAACAAAATAGCATTATACAAAAATTTTGTGAAAAACAGCTTGTCCTGTGTTTGTGAAGTGGCAGCATGTTAGAAAACTGGTGCAACAGTTTGATGGGTTTCCATGGAAACTGCCAGACTTGATTGCATGGGTGCACAAGCAAGCTTGCCAAGTGCCTGTTATTGGTTTGGAGGAGGGAAAAATTACATTTCTACAACAGCTATATAGATCAACTGAGGAAGATGCTTTCCATGTGATGTACTTGCAAAAATAGATAAACACCGTCCAGACTAAAACTTGCTTGTACTTTTTAGAGCATGCTACGTAATTTGATCTCCCCTTAAAAATGTCCAGATTGCAGTTTCTACCCACTGACTGTTTCACCCAAAATACTATGGTCTTCTGCTGCAAGGTAATTTTCTGGGGGAAAAAAAGAACACCTCATAACACAACAGGTAGGATGAAGACACCACAATTGAAATGGGAAAGTTATTACATCAAAGAGAACCACACAAGCATTTTGGACACCAGTGAGATACGTAATAGAATGAATCACAAATAGGATTTACATTCACTGCTCTTGTTTTATGGGCTATTTTTAAAAATATGAACATAACCAAACCCTCAACTACTGTAAATTATCATTATTTGGTGAAATCTGTGTAATTCTGAAAGCTTTCCTAACCAGAGTATTTAACAGTATTTTTCAATGGAAGGATACAGTTTAGGAACGTTTGAATTGCACTGGGTCCCTAATGTATTCTTTCTCAGTGGAAGGTTGTTGTCTTCTTTAATAACTCTTTGAATTCACTTGACATTTGAGTAAGCAATGCAAATACCAGAGTGTTGTAGTCACACCAGGTTGTGCAGAAGACTTGTGCACAGGAGAAATTCTAGAGAGCCTAAAGCATCTGGCCTAAGTCCAAAGAACACAGTGCTTGGGTAGAAACTGAGACATTTATAGTTTTGTCTAGGTCCATGAGTCTTTTGCACAGTTGGAAGTGAAAACTTCTTTGTCAGCATGTTAGAATCTTCTAACCAGAGTTTTTGGGAAAAAAAAATAAAAAAAAATAAATTAAAAAGACAATGTACTCTTGGAAATTACAAAGAACTGGGGAACCTTGTGTGTCTATATCAGTTTCAGACATAAATATATCCCAAGAGTTTGCATATCTGCATGGGGTCTACAGCCACTGGAACTTACCTTGACCAAAGAAACCAAAAATACTTTGGCTCATTCTCATAAATCCCAGACCAGCCTAGTAAGTCACCAAAATGATAGTTCCCTTACGAAGACACTGAACAAAAGCTGAGGACTTTTACAAATGGACCCCCTGAGCTCTGTCATTGCCCAGGAAGGTTACTGTTGCACAACTGTTAGCCCAGATGGTGAGTTCAGATTTTGGATAACTACAGCTATCAATAACAGTCTAATAATAATAGTTAGAACTAACTAATAACAAAAAACAGAATAAGATCCTGATTCTTGTTTGACTAGAATTGGCACTTATAGACCCAATTAACATGGAGGTACCTCTTTTATATTCCTAATGTAGATGTCTACAGTTTGGAGCTGAATCTCATCCTCAGTTTCAGCCTCTCTTTCCAAACCATGTATATTTGCTTGTGAGTTTTAATGTTTAGCCACACACCAAACAGCAGTTTTAGTATCAAGTGTTCATGTTAGTAACAGGGATTGTTTAAAAAAGCTGTATTTCACACAGCACTCTCCTAATTATATATGCGTATAGCTTCATATTAGTTCAGCGACACCTTTTTAAGAAGAATAACAACTTGACAGATTAATAGCGATACCTGATTACAGCTTATGCCCAAACATTATTTTTCTAATTACTTGCTTGCTGTTTCACAAAAGATTCCTTTTCAAAACATATGTTGTGTCTGTCTTCAAGAAGTTGGTTGCCGCCTTTGCTTTAAATTTAGATCTAAAGCTTTCTGAAGTATCCAGCCGTGAGTCCTTCTAAGGGGTAGCTACTGAGACACACAGCTGTTGCAGATGTTGTTTCTTTTCATATTACTTCTGTTGAGGATGGAACACTTGTGCTGTAAAAGTAGAGGAGGTGAGAATGAGCACTATCACTTCACAGAGGTTAGCCGGCAGAAGTACAAAATGGTCTCTGAGCCTTGTAGCTTCTCCAATGGGCTGAAAACTGAACAATATAACTGCTTCGGAAAAGGCACAAATGGGTGTTTTGCACACACATCCATTACAGCATGTGGTACTTTTCCATTCCTTCATTTGACTAAATCACAGCTTCAGGATAAAATGATGAGACAAAGAAAACCTTGTACAAATGTATTTAGTATAATAGCTGAATGAGCTGACTCTGGAGAATCTTGCATGTTCAAGCAATATTTTCTTTCTGTTTTTTTCTTGACACTAATTCTGTCTCTGGCTTCCTGTAATACATAACTGATAGGGAAATTAAAGCATGAATGGAGATCAAACAAAAAGTCACAGTACTTGTACTTTGTTGTTCTTCCTTTCCCGGACCAAGTCATTCATATTACAATAATGCAAACTCAGTTACACTAAGCAAATATCAATTTCTGAAACCAAGGACAGTACAAGACAACAAGATGCTAACCAAAGGATTTGCAGAAGATCTTGGCATTAATTAAACATATAATTTAACATTTTTTCTGAAGCCAAATTTCAAACTGGGAACCTTTCAATCCCTAACTACTGTATTTTTTTAAAGCAGACAAAAGACAAGAACTGTCAGTAGGGCCCTGTAACTTCACTTCCAGTTACATACATGTAAACTTTATAACAGTTTTTAGCCCTCTACTGCTGAGAAGTCTTTCTCAAATGGGAGATTCTTTAACTTACCTGTACTTAGCTGAAAGTAACATCTTGTAATTCTTTCAAGCCTATCAGACAAGAAAACATTGGTCATATAATGCGGCTTGAATAGAGCAATGGATCACTCTACAATAGGTATAACAGCTACCTCCATGGCATAAGAGTATCGGAAATTTACATTTGTAAAAAAAAAAAAAAAAAAAAAAAAAAGTAAAAAGTACATTGAACTTCTTGGTGGGCATCTGGAATTTTAAAAGGCTTAAACTCACATAGCTCTATGCTCTTATAGATATGCACATTGTCCAGGCTCTGCAGTCAAATAAGAAAATCTCAACTTATAATGCTCACCAGAGCTTTAGAGTTTTGTACAGTGGTACTCAATAAATAAATAAATAAATAAATAAAATAATAATAATAAAAAAACTTAGGAAAATTTTCCACAGACTTCAAACACCCTTTGAATCTTTGAATTCAGACTCTACAGTTTGCACTCATACTGACACTAGGTACTGTGAAAAAACATCTTTGGCCATGGAACAGCAAATTAATCAGTCTTGTAAATAATGAACCAACCATAGAGATAAAATTATTGTCTCTATTGTGATAAGCCAATTACCTGATGAAGTATTAGAGAATGTCATGGACTTCTTGCAAGTTCTACATTATATTTAAAACTGCCCCTCAGCTGTTTGTGTGGATTTTGAAAGGGACAGCAAACACTTTCATTGAAATATTTATTGCTTCTGCAGATGTTGAGGTTTCCTTCCGGAAAGGACTGCACTCATGAGGACATGGGAGCAGCTTGTGTTTTCATGGAAGTTTCACTTAGAAGACAGACATGCTACTTTGTGAATTCATAATCTGAATATGGGACACAGATGTGCACAATGTAAAACATACATTCAGTTTGTCTGAGTACATTCTTCAGAGCAAGCCACAGCTGAGGTACCTCAGAAATAGAACAACCACCAGGAGCCAGCTAAGACCTCATGAATGCTTTGATTCATGAAAGAATTATGCACATACTCCTGGACTTTAACCAAACAACAGATAGATGAAAAGGCTTAAAACAAAGTCCATACTTAAACATTGACATGTGCCAGAAATATTCCAGAACAGGGGCTCAAGCCTATACAAAATGTTGCCCTAGGTTCATCTCATCTGGGAGTCATGTATTCTGTTGCAGCTTTGTAACATGTAAAGCACATTTTGAGAGAATAGTTTCCACATTATACATGAAGATGCATTTCACTTCTCAGTAACACTTCATAACTATAGGCTTTTCAATTAAAATTCAACTGCAATAGGATTCTTTAGATTGGTTTACTGCATCCTCAAATTTATACAGTCATCAGAGTGCTGGCTGGAAGGGATCTCTGGATACCTCCTGGCTTGTCTCACATAAAAAGCAGGACTGTGGCCAACGTTAGATTATATCAGCTGTTTCTTTGTCTAGCTGAGTCCTGAAAACCTCCAAGAACGAAGAGTCTCTGACCTCTCTGGGTTACCTATTCCAACGCTGCAACACTCTCCCAGTGAAGATTTTTTTTCCGAATATCTAGCATGAACATCCCAAGCTGCAATGTGTAACTGTTGCCCCTTGTTATACCATCTGCCACTGTTGCTAAATTTTTATCAGGCTTCTCTGTAATGTGTGAACAAGAAGCTTTATGCTATTACTTTGCCCCAAAATCTCTTCACCAGGCTAGACTAGTCCAGCTCCTCAACATCTCATTGTAGGTCTGTACTCCAGGCCCCTGATCATCCGTTCCTCAACTTGACCCTCACTATTTTTTCCCTTTCCCTCTTGGACTGGAGAGACCCTAAACTGGAAACTGTGAAGTGTGGTTTCACCAGTGCTGAATTATCACCTCCCTTTGGTTACACTGCCCCTAAGGTTGCCTGACATGCAGTTTGTATGGTTTGCAACAAGAGCACACTGCTAACTCATATGTTTGGCATCCACTGTGACCCCCAGGTCCTGTTCAGTGGGGCAGCTGCTCAGATAGTCTGTCCCAAGCCTGTGCTGATGCCTGCTGCAATTTCTTCCAGGTAAGGAGGTTTGCACTCCCCTCCCTGTACTTTGGGAAGTTCCTCTTGGCCCAGTGATCAATTTTTTTTTGGAATACAACTCAGCTGTTAAGCACGTTAAGTATTTCCCCAGTTTCACATCATCTGCAAATTTGCTGAGCATTCATTCTCTTCCCAAAGTTGAGTAATTAATGTTAATACAAGATACAGGAATTAGCACTGATTAGATGGTGCTCCCAAAGCTCATGTGAGAAAAATGAAATTTCCCAGTAAGGATTTCCAGTTGTCAAGAAACAACCAAGTATGGAATGTCAGAGACCACAAAGCAGAAACATCTGCTGAATAGTTATTTGCTTGTTGCAGCACAGTGTGCTCAGGATTAGCGTGAAGTAAAGGGAGAAAAAGACATGCTCAAAAAAAAAAAAAAATAATAATAATAATAAAATTTGGATAAGAACTGGCAGGATGGATAGTACCTACCTTTTTTATTTTCTCTACAGCATTCATATTCTAGCTGGGTATAACTCTATACGGGTTCTACCAGCAGATATTTGAGTTCATCGTTGTGAATTTACCCTCCCCAGTGAACAACATATATTGAAGGTACCTCAAGAGTAGATACTTAAAATGGGGCTTTGCAGTCTCAGTTGTTTTAACCATGGGTATCTTCTTATATTTAATGAATCACTTTTTCTATACCTGGAGAATATTTCCCCAGGTGAGTCAGGAGTGATATTTTATGAGATAAATTGTGTAGTTTTCTATGAACCTAGCTCAGTCTGCACAAAGGAAAAGAAAAAGAAGTAAGGAAGTAAGGAAGTAAGGGAGGAAGGGAGGAAGGGAGGAAGGGAGGAAGGGAGGAAGG